>MU968500.1:0-164209 GCA_034641835.2 Pinus albicaulis | reverse complement strand
GGTTAAAACAATTTTCTAGGGGTACCGGAAACGTTGCCGCCATTTCCGGCAATTTTGCCGACAATAACAATGACAATTTTGCCGGCAATTTGTTTGGCAATTTTGCCGGCAATTTTGCCGGCAATTTTGCCGACGAGACGAGACGAGACGAGACGAGACGAGACGAGACGAGACGAGACGACGAGCTGAGCTGAGCTGACGACGACGACGACGACAGCCCTATTATTTATCCTGCCGTAGACTATAAGGCCAAATATGAATTTCCTAAAGGGCAGACAAGGCATATTTTTGAATTTTTAGCTGAAAATCATGGTTTTAGACCACTTAATGAAAAACCCTTTCCAACATATTCTCTAATTGATTTACATGTAAACTATGGTTTTCATGAGGAAATGAAAAAGGGTAAGCATGGGGGTGTGTTGAGCATTGGAAAAGGTATGAATTTGCCATGTATTTCTTTATCTTTTTCCTTTAATCATAACTCCTTTATATTCTAGAATGGTAATATATTGAAGAATTATAATAGCATTAAGGAGATTAGTGATTGTTGCAAATTGATTAAAGATTATCTTTTCTTATATGCAGAAAATAGATGAAGTGGGAAGCCACCATTCGAGAGGAAAAGACAAAGCAAAAATAAATGTTGTCCCTTCAGCAAAAGGCAATATCCAGACAAGAAGGTCGAGATCGGAGCGCACAACCAAAGGAAGGAAAGGAACAACGCGACATCGGCGCAAGAAGACAAAACAATAACTAAAGTTAGAAAAATAGAAAATCCTCAGATCTCGATCCTATGGACACGCTCAAAGCTTAACCTCAGTTTTTCTTGTTTTGGCCGCCCCCTGTTAAAAGGAGACAGCATGTAGAACTGCGGATGGTGTAATATATGATGTATATTGCAGCCACTTTCCTGCTGTATTTTCAAGATCAAGCCATCGATTCGTTGGTTTAAACAGAGTTTTATTTCTTTGTACCGTTACATGCGCATTTAATACATAATCCAAACTTGTAGTTCCATTATTTGATGCTGGATTAGTTCCACGGTGCTTCACTAGTGGCTAAGGGCCCGACCCTGGTGGATCCACTTTATATCTGTACCATTAATTTCCAATTCCAGTCGTGTGATGGTTTGCTTTAGTTCTCATTTCCTTTAGTCGCATTTCTTCACAGTTTCCATGTTTTATAGCTTACTGTTTCAATGTTTTATGAAGTCGGTTTGTTGCATCAGTTGTGAGTGAATTGTGTTGCTATTAAGATTATTTATTCCTTTGTAACTTTGTATTGTTATGTTTTCGTATATAAAGTTATTAAGGAGTTCTGGCTGCTCATTTCCATTAGATAGATCTAATGTCATTTCCATTAGATAGATCTGCTGTTCATTTCCATTCAATCGCTTTGTTGTTCATTTCTGATAACTAGCTTTACTGTTTATTCCTTTCCAGTAAGTATTTGGTTTGCTTTGGAACGTTATTGCAGAGAGCATTTTTATTCTATTTCCATTTGCAGCAGTATTTATTTGACTCAGTTGTCATTTCCAATTAGTTGCCTTATCGTGAAGTGTAAGATCATCAACTATAAAGGACATTGGCTATTCCTGTTTAAGTTCTCAGATTGAATATCTTGTTCATGCTTGATTTCATTCACATCAGTTGACAGAGGAAAGATTTATTACTATTGCATCCTTGACTGATGATTTCTGAGTGAGTGATTGGATTTTAGAGCTTTAAGTTTCATGTCATTGCAATTAGATTTCATTTTCAAGAATTGCTTATCAAGATTAAAACATTCGTATCGTTAAATTGGAGATAGAAGCTTCTTAGACAATTTCCACCGAAACTGAAAATAATTTTGAGATAAAAAATCGTACTTGGATTGATAATTAATGTAGGATAAATAGGAGTTAAAAAGACACCTTTTATACCTCAAAACTTTGCCTTGAGGCACAAGTTACAAAGACGATTGTGTATGATTTTGGTTGTGCTCACTACGAAAGTAGAGTTAAGGGGCTTTGGGGTGGGAAAAAGTCCCAAATTTTGATGTAAATGGGCTTAAATGTAAACTTTGGGCCTCAAACCATGGTTTGAGACCATAGTATCAGCGCGCTAGGCATAGAGTATGTCTAAGCTAAGTAGTGATAAATGTGTTATGAGATATTGATGTTCTGATAGTTTATGCATCTGTAAGGGTTTTGGGTTGGGTTGAAAGGCTCCTACTGGTTGTGTGAGTGGAGAGCTAGTCTTGGCTATGTGCAGACTCCGCTAGATGTGTGTGCGGAAGCGTTTTGTAAGGGCTAGGAAAGAACAATTGATGTATTGAAAGATATGAAAGACAATAGAAACAACAATTTTGGCAAAGCTCTCTGTGTTATGCATCTATATTGCTTACTATTTATGCTCTATTAAGATCACATTGTCTCTTTACTTGTAATGATTCGCAAGAATATCTGATCTAATTTTGCATGACTATTGATGATTAATAGATGTGTTAAGTGCTTACATTGATTAATTTTTGGATCAGATTTTGTTATGTTCTGTTTTTCTTATCTGTGTTGCGGAAAACATCACCTCTATGTTATTCTGTGAATGATCACATAATCTTTGTGATTCTATTATACATTGTTGCACGCATCTGTATAAGTTGACTTTGGGTTTTTATGAGGACCAATTCATTAATTTATCTCTCAAGGTGCAGAAAACTGGTTCCAACACCCCCCATACTACTTCGGGTGAGAATTTGGTCTGTGCAAATATATCATTTCCGAAAGGTCCAGTAGTTGGAGGGTTTGTTGGTTTATCCATAAAATCTAAACCTACGTCAAAACCTGTCAAGCCAACAATCTCCTTTCCCATAATGTAATGTTTCCATTATCAACAAGCCTACACAATGTAATACATCTCTTTATTGTAGGTGGGGTATTTTTGAATTGTATCAAAAAGTGTCTCACTGTGATATGCCACTAGATGCCCTTGCTAGTGATAATTGCACCAATCTCATAGTCAGAGGTGTTTTTTTTCAATTTCAAATGGTTGTTGTAGGTTTAGTAATGGGAGTATTTTTGCAGAGCAAAGGTGGTGCTTCAGCTCAACGAATCCCTTCTTTTGGGACTTGGACCAGAAAAATTTTTCTTTCGCTCCACCCTTGGTAACTTGAATTAAAGGTCAATTGATATGAGAGAATCCCAACATGAACCTCCAATAAAAAGTGTCAAGGCCCAAAAATTTGTGAAGCTCTGTTAGAGTGGTTAGGACTAGCCTATCCCAAATGACTTGGATCTTAGCCATATCCACATGAATATCTTGCTCATAAATTTTGTAACCTAAGTATTGGACCTAGATCATGCCAAAGAAACATTTTTTTAAGTTGGCACATAGTTTGTATTTCCATAGGGTTTGAAGGACCTGGTGAATATGTTGCAAGTGTTCTTCCCAACTCTTGTTAAAGACGAGGATTTTGTATAGGTATACAACCATGAAATAGTTGGTGGAGGGCTGAAAGATGTCATCCATTAGCCTCATCAAATTTGTAGGGGAATTTTTCAACCCAAAAGGCATGACCAACCACTAAAAAATTCCCACCTTGGATTTGAAGGTGGTCTTCCATACATCTATGGGTTCTATTGGAACCTGGTGATGGCACAACTTCAAATCGATCTTGTTGAAGTGCTTGAACCCTTGAGATTGTGAAGAAGGTCATCAATCCATGGGATTGGATACATGTTCTTTATAATGATTTTATTTAGTATATGATAATAAATTCAAAGTCTCCAGGTCCCATCCTTCTTTAGTACGAGTAAAATTAGGCTCCCACAAGGTGAGGAACTTGATCAGATGTCCCTTTTTTGTAGAAACCCCTAGATATAATGTTTGATTTTTTTTTTTAATTAGAATAGAGAAACAATATATCAACCCATTGGGTAGAGTTCCTTCGAGAATCATATCGATCGAATGATTTACCTGACAGTGTAAAGGCACCCTTCTAGGTGAGGAGAATATTTCCATGTATTCTTCCGCGACCTTATCTAATTACTTCTACTGCATGGAGGAAACATTCCTATGGTCCATGGATGTCACCATGATATTCCCATTACTTTGAGAGTGAATTAGAAAGAAAACAAATTTCTTGGTATGAGAGATGATCTTACTGCATTTCTTAGCTAAAAAGATCAAAGAGATGGTGGTAGATGAGGCTATCTCTGATATCCTATTTAGCTTACTGCCCAAAAAGATAATATAAATGTGAGGCGTAGGTTCATATATATAATGACGCTTCCATACGTATGGTTTTCCTAATAGTATATCATAAAATTCAAGGGGAGAAACATTACACAATTCCTTGTTGTGAATGACTTGATGCTATAGGGCAGGTGACACTGCTAGCTAATGTGGAGATCTTTCCCTTGGTGGAGCCATCCGATGGTGTATGGTTGTGGGTGTGGTGTTGTCGGCAGGCCCAACCACTTCATTACCTAAACTGAGATGAGTTTATTTTGGCTCCCGATGTCGATAATGAACTACAATGGAGAAACCTTCACCAACATCTGTGAGTGGAAGAGACGTTCCCCCTCCTTTGTATCTTCAGGTTCAATTTTCTAGACCTTGTTGGTGGCCACGGTGGCACTAGAATTCACATTGATAATATACTTCTCTTTGTCGTTCCCCTTATTTAGTTCTGACTCAGATTTAGAACATACATCTGACTATGAAGCCTTTAGCTCAACCACCCATAACTTCTTATTGCGACACTAAATTGTGTTGTGAGTGGGGCTCTTATGGAATTCACACCAGTTTCTTATGTACTTCTTCATCTTCATGGTGCTATTATTTTCTTGTGGCTTTGATGGGTTGTCTTGGGTCACCCTACCTTGGATTTTCCATTTTTTCTATAGTTTGGAGGGGCCTTTTCCCTGCTTTAGATTCAATTGTTTCTTCTGTTTTAATTTCTACTCAATCTTGACAGTGTATCAGTATGGGGCACAAAGCAAGGTGATTTCCAAGAAATCCATCTCTTCCTAGATGTAATTGTGTAGACAACCGTGACACTTGAATACCAGATGTTGCTCGATATCCTTAATACCCATATTCGTGCAAAGGTATGAAACATATTTGTGAAGTTTGGCAAGTCCTGGTGTTGGGCTTCGAAATTGATACAATTTTCTTACCTTGTTTCTTATTTTTATATTAGTTTTCTAATATTTTTATGTGTAGAATGTGATAACCCAGGAAACATAAATCCTAGGAAGGAGTAAATGGATTTTCATTATTTTATCTCTTTAATGAATTGATTTAAATTATGAAAGTCCTGATTTACTTAATATTTGAATTGTTTTTTGAATAGGCATATCTAATACCAGATGTTTTTTCCTGGAATAGCCAAGGAATAATAGATTCTGTGGACTTGTTCAAGTTAATTATAGCCAGTTGAATGAGATAAAATTCTATCCTAGATGAATCAGTTGAAGATGATATCTTGGCCCGACTATTCCGGGAAACGATAGAGAGTTTTGTAATTTGAATAGAGCATCCTGAGAATATTCATATTCTCGGGATCACTTTCCATTTAAAAATAAGCTTGTTTTGTAATATAAAAATGAGGGATGGACTCTCAATAGGGAGTTCGAGTTGCAATAATTTTGATCTATATAGTAAATATCTAAAGACATTCCTTGCAAATTACTTGTTATAATTTAATGGAGACTTTTGTTGTATGACTTTAACCTCTTGCACTGAGCTAGCTACGAGGCAGTTGAATTCCACCGATTTTGGGCTTGGTCCTAGAAATACTATTGTCCTTTATTATATCGTTATTTTTTAAATCCTCTTTCAGTTCTTGCCACTCAATTATTTAGTTGTTTTGTAGATATAATTGTTGTTAATCAAATCCGTTGTTAAAGTGTGTATTGCAAAAATTACATTTGGATATCATGGAATTAGATTCATTGCAATTGGTTCTTTAGAGTGTTATATTTACTTATTGATTCCTGTTGGTTAATGTAGAGTTTTTAATTCTTATGATTCGATATCATTTCTAGCGAATTCATTTCTAGCTATATCATTGTTCCTTTCTTATAGACGCAGTTCCATAGGAAACAATTTTTTATTTGGTTGGATTTCTTCATTGTTTTTGGTGTTGGCTCCCCGTGATTTTCAATATTGGCAAGAACAACTCTAGAGGGAACCACATCAAACCACTTTGGAGTCCAAGGACCTAGCCTTCTTGGATTCAGAGAGGGTTCTCTCTATGTTTGTGACGAGAATGTTTTATCTTTATGTGTATGTTTTCTAGTTTTAGGTTAGTTATGAAGTTTTTGGGTTGTTTGTTTTGTTTTGATTGATTGTTTGATTAATCGATTGAGTGTTTTAGTTGAATAGATAGATTGTGGGAAGCATTAATCCATTGGGCTATGGAGTCATAAAAGGTTTTAATTGTACATCAACTCTGCAAAGGTTTTTATAGGGCAAGCTAACTATATCAAGTGGATCTTTTAGACTAGATGAAATATGAAATGAAAAGAATTTGTGAATTTAGTAAAAATAAAGGGATATTAAGAATCCTTTAACTATACTTCAACAAGAAAATAATTTAAGATAACGGTTTAAGAGGAACTAAATAGCAGGGAAAACCATAAATTTCTTTAGCTAAACTCTACTAAGTAAACCTTAAGACAACAATCCAACAATCCCAGAGAGTAGGACACCCCTGAATTCTCTAGCTATTACTTTCAGACAAAGAAAACATTCAAGTTAACAATTCAGTGAAACTAAAGAGTTTGACACCCCTAAATTCTCTAATCAAACTTCAAAGGAGGCCTTTAAAATAATTGTTTAAGAAAAACCAAAGAGCAAGGAAAACCATAAATTCCTTTGGCTAGACTCTACTAAGTAAACTTCAAGGAAACAAGCTAGGTGGAACTAAAGAGCACCCCTGAATTCTCTAATCAGACCTTGCAGAAGAAAAAATTAAGATGAAAGAAGTAGACATAATTAAGGTGCCAAGATAACATATCTTAATCTAAAATTTATGTTCTTTTATCAGAGAAATGATGGACAATATGGAAAATAGAAGAGAAACATTGACAGAGAAGGATAACATCACCATTAACATAGCTCAAGAACTCTGTGAACGTGCTTGTATTACTAATGTCCAAAACAGGTAAAATACTCCAATGCAATAACCTTTGCAACTCAGAGCCTGAGAAAATCCAGCTTAGCAGTTAATCAACTAGCCCACCAACCAACAATAACAATGAACAATACATGCAGTATTTAACTGCAGATGAGGAGGCTTCCCTAGTCTTGGGTGACAGATTTGTATTTACTACAGAGTAAATGGTTTTTTGACAATTGAGAACATGCAAGGCCCAATGCCAAAATAACTCTGACTGACATACTGTAGAAATAACTTTCTAATTTACTCCTTAGCTAACTTTGGGATATTTTTGAATTTTATGGATTTTTATTAACTTTTACAATAAATTTTGAGCTGCTTAAAAATATCTCTAAATGCTTTATTAGCTGTAACTGCTTTTATTGAAGTAAAATGAAGTTGTAGGCGGCAAATGTGATTTGCAAGAAGTAAAGGCCGAGTGCCTTGTCATTCAGATCTATCTTCTTTTGTTAATTTTCCTTTGATTTGTTCTTTAACCTCTAATTTGGTCTTTTAAACTCTGTTTTGTCCTTTAAACCTTTGTTTGTCTTCTTCTATATTATTCTGCATGTTTTCCTTCTTTTCATTTAACTGCTTTCATTTCTAATCTTCTATTTGAATGCATTTTCTTACTGTAATCTCTTTCTAATCCTCTTTGATCTGGGCTTCATTTTTAACTGTATCTTCTAACCTTTTCACTGATCCTTTTAATCTTTGATTAACCCTTTAAACCCTTTTACCTTTAACTGTCACGGTTTCTTTAATTGTGTTCTTTATTTTTCTTTACCTCTATCCTTCGAAAGACTCTTGGTGCCTTTGGAGTGACCAAATGATCATCAATGGTCATGATCCATTGTTTTTTTGAAAGTAATCTTGCGCTCCTGGTCACTTTGATAAACAAAGTTGTTGGATCATCACCCAGAGAGTTTGTTTTGAATGTTTTTGGGACTTTGAAAGAAAATTATGCATTTCTACATCGATTACCTGCACAAAATAAAAACAAATTTGTTAATTTAAAACCTACGCTGTGGATAGAGTCCAGTCAAAATGAAGCCTTTGGGTTTTCTGCGTTTTTTTGGGGCTTTTTGGGTCTTCAGAAGTGTTTGCAAAGGTTAACACAAAGGATTTGGGGCTTATCGAAAAGGAACAGGGCTTTGAAACATTCGAAAGGGGTCAATGGTTTTGTCGTGGGTGGGAAAGGAGGTAAGAGGTTTTCGCACGGGGGAAAGGTGGTTAATGGTATTTTGCGGAGGGATGAGATACCATAGAGGGAGTTCTGCATGGCAAGAGGGATGATGGCACAGACCACCCATTTCGTAAAGTGTAGGGTGTTGTGAATGGTGGGTGGTTTGGAGTGCGATATGGGCTGGGGACCGTCGGATCAGGGAGGTGGAGATCGGACAATGGTCAGGATTGTATGGAGCGGCGGGTAGGTTTAGACAATGGGGCTCGGGGGTATACCGAGCGGTGGGTTTATTTAAAACATCGCGGGGTCTTTTTAATGCGGGGTTCAGGGTAAGGTTTTTTAAGCAGAGTGCTTAATAAGCGTTGGGTCTAGGGTTATATGATGGTGGAAGTAAGGTTTAGAATGCGGGGGCTAATAAAAAGGAGTCGAGGTGTTTTGAAAATAGTGGGGCTAGGATTTTATAATAAATAGAGTTTATTTAAAAGGGAGGCCCGATAGGGTAAAAATGATTTTTTAATAAACAATGTAAAAAAGAGGGGTTTTTACATTGTTTTTAATGAAAGGAGGGAAATGAATGAAGGGGGAAAAGGTTTGTATGAGGAAAATGGAGTGTTAGGTAGGGGAAGAAAACCAGAAAAATGGTTTTTAGGGTCAAACATAAGTTTTTTTAGAGCAAGAGGGTATTTGAGAAAGAAAAAATGAGACATAGTGGATAAGTAAAATGAAAATAATGAGGGCGGTGATATTTTTGAAAATAAAATGATAATCAGGGAATTTTATTTTCAGCAGATTGTAGGACATCCATAGTCATCTAGTGATGCTATGAATATAGGAGACTAACAGTGGCTCCAGTTGGGAGGGCAACTCCTTTACGAGGTGTCAAGAATCTCAGATCTTAGATCTCTGGATTTTGTAGATCAGTGCCTTATGTACTTGGCTGATTTTCAATTTTTGTAATGTCGATCTATTGCAACTTTTTGTGACTGTGATCTTCAAATATTGACAACCATTCTTCCTAAAAATCAACTCTGCCTACCCATAATTATTTTCTAACATTTTTTCTTCACTTTTGAGGTGCATTTAGACTTGCAAACCTTGACATCATTTTTCTTTTGAAAAGAAAACTATCTAAATCTAACCTTATAACTTCCAAAGGCTTAGATTAAACTAATGAGATCTTTTATTCTCTACCTAACTATTTATCTGTCAATATTAAATAGTTTGTAATGATTTTATTCACTAACTAAGAAAATGAAATTTAAAGAATGAATGAATCAAGATTAAGTATTTTGATTTTCATGGATTTGTGGAATTTTGGACAAGCTGCACAAAATATTTATTTTGCAAAAAGTAAAACTAACTAAGGGCTTTGGTTTTTAATCTTTCATTTATAACTCATCCCTTAATTTTCTTTTTGGTTCATATTTATACTTTGGAACCAATGTATTTTTCCATATAGTGACTGATAATCCAGTTTACATAGTTTGGAAAATCTCCATTTTCTAACTTATCAAAAAAAATTCAAAGTTTGTTGAATCATGATTAGGCTGTATGATTTGAACAAGTCTTTTTCAAAAGGAAGTGGCATTTGGACTTGCACACTTTCATAAATATTTGTTTTTTGGTATGGGCCTTACCTTTTCTTTTTATATTCCCTCTTTTCTTCATTTCTTTCTTTATTTTCGTATCAATTTTTCTAAGTTCTGTTTCAGCAATGTTATATACAATGAAGAAAAATTTTAAAATGAGATTTATTTTAACTGAAATAATGCTTGAGCATCTTGCCATTGACAGGACCTCCAAAAAATTATGTTCTATCCATTTGTTGTAGGAAAAATGCATTATTACCTCTTGCAGAATGGATGATGTATGGACCTTTCTATAAGTTGTCAATTTTTCCATGCTTGCCTTTGTCCTCTCTTCTTGAATCCCACTTCATTACTTTGTCTTCAATGTTAAAATCATTTACCTTGGTCCTTTTGTAAAAAGGATTCTTGATATTTTCTTGTACTAGCTGTGTCCTATTGTATACTCCTTCTCTTGTTTTCTACAACTGAATGGTTTGGTTGATCTTTCTTTGTATATCATTCTCTTCAGACTGCACCACTTGAATGAGCTTCAGTACTGGCACTCCAAAACTTGTTGGGAGGACTGCCTCTATTCCATAAACCAACTGATAGGGAGAAATATCAATTTATTTCTTACTTGTTAGTATGTCTGCCCATAATGCATGAACCATTTTGTTGTGCCATGAATTTTTGTTTTCCTCCAAAAATTTGTTAATGATGTTCACCAAACTCTTGTTTGAGGATTCAACGAACCCATTACTTGAGGGAAACAAGCTATAGAATTCTCCAAATTAATGTGATATTTGTGGCAAAAATCCACCATTTTCTTGGATTTAAAAGCAACATCATTGTCAGTAACGATTTTTCTAGGATAGCCAAACCTAGATAGAATATTGTTCTCAAGGAAACTGATAATTACTGAGTCTGTGGAAGTTATAGAAGGGATGACCTCTATCCATTTAGTGAAATAGTCAGTTACAGTAAGGATCCATTCATGCTGGGTAGAGGAGGCAGGGTGGATTTCTCCAATGAAATCTAGACCCCATTGTTGAAAAGGAGATTCAACATAAATTGGTTGTAAAGGCAATGGAAATAGATTTATTTTACCCTCAAAGATTTGGCATTTATGACAGGAAATTACCATTTTGTGGACGTCTTGGAAGAGGGTAGGTCAATAGAAATTAGCCCTAAGGATTTTATTGACAGTGGTTTTCCAATAGAGGTGGCCTCCACATTCTCCTTCATGAAATTCATGCTTAATCCTATCAGCATCTTCTTCACGCAAAAATTTAAGCAATATACCACCATCATTTTTCCAATATAATTTTTTATCGAAAATGTAGAAATTTACATCCATTAGTTTCAGGAATCTGGCCCTTGTTTTGAAAAAACTAGGAGGAAAATTTATATTAAAAAGCACATATGACATATCAAAATACCAGGGTGAGTTCAGAAATTCTTCCTCAATAGGTGGAGTCGCCAGCTCCTCTTGTTCATCCAATGAGTGAATCATATTTATGTCCAGTGCTTGAAAATTTGTTTTAGCCATGAGTTTAGCCAGCCCTTTTCCTTTTATTAGCTTGGTAGGCTTAATTTCTAGATCATATTCTAAGATGAAAGCAATCCACTTATCTATTTTTCCATCAGGATCTTGTATAAGTATGTCTTTAACCACTGTGTGAGGCACAAATGAAATGATGTGTGAATGAAAAATGTACACTTTGAAATCCTTTAATGCTTTGATTAAGGCAAAAGCCTATTTTTCCATGATGTTGTATTTCATAGGTGTATCTCTCAATGCTTGGCTGAAGAAAGCTATGGCCCACTACCCTTGTCTCATTATGTTTTTCTGTAGTAAGACAACAACAACTATGTGTTCTGATGCAAAGGAAAAAATGAAGAAACTTTGGTGTAGTCGGGGTTGATCAAAACCAATGTTTGTGTAAGTGCTTGCTTCACCCAGTCAAAATATTGCTTTGCTTATTTGGTCCATTTGATTCCTGATTCTTTTTTTAGCATGTTAGTGGTGTTCCTCAGGAGTTCTGCAAGGTTTGGTATGAACCTTCTTAATAAATTTATCTTCCCAATGAAAGATTGCAGCTCTTTGATGTTTCTTGGATGGCTGATTTGCAATATTCCCTCAATCCTCTTTAGGTCAATCTTGATCCCTTCTTCATATATGATGTGGCCTAAAAGTTTCCCTTCTTGAAGGCCAAGCAATTTTTTCTTGGGGTTCAAATATAGACCATACTTTCTGCATTTTTCAAAGACCTTTCTTAGGTGAGCTAGGTGTTCTTCATCAATTTTTGAGTAGACTGTGATGTCATCAAGATAAATCACAATGAAGTAACGTATTTCTTCTGAGAAAGCAATATCCATGGCTCTTTGAAAAGTAGCTCCAACATTCATTAACCCAAAAGACATTTTAACATACATGAAGATGGCCCAAGGTGTAGTGAAAGTTGTCTTATGTTGATCATTTGGGTGTACCAGCACCTGATTGTATCCTGAAAAGCCATCAAGCAAAGATATTATTTTGGAGCCTACTACCCTTTGCAGTATGTGATCCATTTTTGGTAAAGGGTAGTTGTCTTTCAGGGATGCTTTGTTTAAGTTTCTGAAGTCTATGCATAGCCTGATTTCTCCTGTCTTCTTCCTCACTGATACAAGATTTGAGACCCATTCTGAGTATCTGATAGGGACTATTATTCCAGCATCATACATTTTCTTTATTTCTTTCTCAATCAGCGACAGTTGAACAGGATTGATTCTGCGTAATTTCTGTTTGAAGGGTTTCTGGTTTTCTTTGAGAGGAATCTTGTGCTGGATGATCTCAGTGTCATAGGACTTCAAATCCTCGTAGCTCCAAGCAAACACATCACTAAATTCTCTGAACAGCTCAATATATTTCTGTTTTATATATGATGGCAGTGTCTTGGACAATTTTATCATTTTGGGTTCTTGTTTACTGCCTATATTGCGTTCTTCTACACTTGTTTCAGTGGATTCCATCTTTGACTTCTTAGTAACATCATTAAAGTCAAAAAGTTCTTCAAGAGGAACAAGTCCTTTTGGCAAGGTATTATCTCTAAACTGCAGCACTTCAAAGTCTTCTCTTTCTGTATCTACACACAGCTTTGTCTCATGTGGGTCATCTTTTGTTAGCAGATTTATATCAGCATCATCAAGGGGCTCTTTTTTGCGTGTCTATTCCTCAGCAGAGCAATCCTCTTCATGATCCGAGTCTGAATTTGGTATTTCAAACTCATTTCTAGACTGCAGGAAATCTTCAATCTGTTTGTCCCCTTCAAAAACTGGCCAATATTTTATATTATCAGGGACTGCTGGTCTGTATTTGACTTGTACTGTGTATTGTTTGTTATGATGAGGTTTTTGACAAGTACTGGCTACAAATGCTAGTCCATTGGCAAGGATATTTTGATTTCTCGGGGATGAAGGCAAGATCATATTCTTTGAATGTTTCTAGGAGGTCAAGGGCATCATTCCTATATGCTCTTAATCTAGGATGTTTAATTTCATATTCTCCCTTAATCTGCCTAATGACTAGCTCAAAATCCCCATGGACAGAAATCCTTTTGGCTCCTAATTTCTTCAGTGATTGTAGCCCTGGGAGGAGTGCCTCATATTCTGCTATGTTGTTTGTACATTGGAAGTTCAGTTTATATGAATGACCATGTGCATGGTTGTTCTCAGTGTTGTGTATCCAAACACCTACTCCTGGTCCAGTTTTACCACAAGAACCATCAAAGCTCATGCTCCATTGTTGAGTCCCGAATTTGCATCTTTTTCCATACACTTTTCCATACCTTTTTCACTCACTTAAACCTCCCAAATTGTCAATATCATGTGCAAAAGGGTATCTAACATGGTTTTTAATTATATTTTTGTGTTTTCTATTTGATCTAGATTTTGTTCATTCAGTGCATGAATCTTGCCACTTTCCCGATGCTTGCTGCAACTTTCGCAGCCTATTTTGTGGAATGCTATGCTACGGTGTCTACAAGGGAAAAGAGCCACATGGGCGGTGTCAGGGAATGACATGGACATGGTTCGTGTCCTATTGGTTCAAGCAAACTCGTCCAAAGAAGCCGCGGTCAAAGGCGTCTACATGGAAGTCAACTATGGAGTTTCATGTCGGCCGGACTTCACATTTCGTGGCACATAAACATCCATACGAGCTGTTTCTAAAGCCTGCAGGGAGGTTAAATCGACATCCGTGCGAGCTCGGGAGTCGAATTCAAGCATCCACCTTCCGTAGATTCACTTTCCAACACGGCCATACTCCTATATCCGTGGACGTAGTGGTCTACGTGCTCTCTTCCATCATGAACTTTAGGAGACAGCTATGAGTTTATTGTTATATATAGAGCGTTTGCATACGCACATAAAGTTAGTTGATAGTTGATGTTCGTGAATGTACTCGTTATCTTTTTAGTCTCGCTTCCCGTAGTGATTACGTCGCACTTGTGCCGTAACACTACCATTCCGTAATGAATCGCTTTTTAATATGAGAAGACTCTATTTTTTCAACTTAATTCGTGTTTAAGGATCGTTACCAAGGCCGTGTAGAGGGCCCCTCGCTCAGACTAAGGTTTTGTGTATTAGTGTATATTTCTCATTTCGTTTCTTTTAAAATCATTGTATCATAATCCATCCATATGTTCATATTTTGCAAGTTGTTTCATTTCTCGTTTATACATTTCCATAATTTCCATTTCATTTCGTCTTTCATGTTTTATGATTGTTAATCACCGATCGCTTTTCTTGATTGCGGGTTTTAGATAGACGAACTGGGCATTTTTATAGATTTTTTGACTAATGACATGGATCTAACATTGTTCCGTCGCTAGTTTGCTTTTTCATAGCTTTTTATTTAAATTCGCGTCTTGCTTTGTTCATTTCGCTTTGCTTATCTCGCTTTAGTAGTCAAATTTAGATATATTAAGTCGCTCATAGCATCTTCGATTGCCTCCGAAAGCCACAACTGGGATCGATGGTGAGGGACTGCATTATGAAATGTGTAGTTTAGTATTAGTTTCTTTTCTTCAAATTTAGATATATTAAGCTTCTCATAGCATCTTCGATTGCCTCCGAAAGCCACAACTGGGACCGATGGTGAGGGACCGCATTATGAAATGTGTAGTTTAGTATTAGTTTCTTTTCGAAAAATTTAGATATATTAAATCATGCATGACATCTTCGATTTGCTCCGAAAGCTACAATTGGATCGATGGCGAGGGATTGAATCATGAGTGTATGGTTTAGTATTAGTTTACTTTCTCGCAAATTAAATATCAGCTATAAAAGTTGTTTATGATTACTTCGAAAATCATAGCTGGTCTAATGATGAAGGGTCGAAAAATGGATTGATGTAATCCGATTTAGATTTATTTTGTTGCAATTTTGAATTTCCTTAAGCATAGTTTCTTTTGTGTTTAGTTGGCAAAGCAAGAATAGTTTGGTTTTCATGTTCACTAGTTTACTCGTTTTGATTCATTAGATTAGCAAGCACCTTTTTCATTTCAGCAGTACACTTTTACTTTCTTTCAAGTCTTGTCATTGTAATTTTCAATTTGTTTTTAAAGTTTCAAGTTGGTAAATCATTATAGGGGATATCACTTCCTTGAACAAATATAACCAAACTTGTTTTCATTTTAGAATTTCCATTTCATCTTAGAAAGACCAAAAACGACAAAAAGTTAAGAAATAGGTTATCTTGCACATATAGTGCGCCGCACTTCATCGCCTTACGATTCCGGATTGACAAATTAAATGCAGCAATTTAGGACACACTAAATTGACCAAACATTTTGGCGCCGTTGTCGGGGAAGTGTAACTAGGTAGCCAATTTCTTACATAAAATCATAAAAGAAGGGAAAACTTGATAACTTCTTGAAGTATGCTCTCCTCTTGCACCTAGTGTGATCTCGAGGATCGAAAAAGAGAGTTATTGGTTTAGTAATTTCTTAAGTATGCTCTCTTCTTGCACCTAGTGTGATCTCGGAAGATCGAAAGAGAATTATTAGCCCAACTTTTTAAAGAATAAAAAAAAATGACATGCATAGAGCAAGAGATTCTAGGGGAAGGTTTATAGCTAAAGCCAAGAGTTCGATTTTCATAAATCCATCTTCTTCAAGGCATAGACCAGATTCACCACCATCTACCCCTAGCCTTAAGATTTTTTGGAAGTCAAGGAACAACCGAATTAGAGGATTCTCCTATACCACCTACTAAAACCCACTTAGAAAACAAAGAGACTTTCTCTCATCCTTCCTTGGTAGAAGAACTAGAGGACTATAAGGACTCTAAAGAAACTATCATGGGAAGAGGAAGTAATAAATAGAGGTGGAGGTAGAAGAGGAGGAGATAATGGAGATAACAATGGTGAAGGAAATAATGGTAGAAATAGGGATTTGTTGGGATTCCCTATAGTTGATGAGGAAACTCATGCAACAATGAAAAATATTTCACCATCTCTGTTCTCCCTAAATTTTATGGATTACGAAGTGAGGATCCCGAAACATTTCGTTTGAGTTTGAAGTTGTGTGCCGAACTTATGACTATATGGAAGATTCTCAAAAACTCAAACTGTTTCCTTCAACATTGAAGGGATCCGCTTTGAAATGGTTCATGGGATTAGCCACTCAATCTATTAGGACTTGGAATGATATGAAACAAACATTTTTTGGATAGATACTTGGACTATTGTATGCCCACCAATCACAAGGATGAGGAATTCAAAATGATGCAAAAAAGAAGATGAAAATTTGGAAGACTTAATTGAAAGATTTCAATACAACTTGAAAAGAGCAAAGATGAGCAATTTAGATAATGAAACCTTGAAAGCCCTCCTATTAAAAGCCATTAGAGATGAATGGATAGAAATTTTAAACATGATGGGGAAAGGAGACATTTGTCAACTTCCATTTCGTGATATAACAGAACTATGTATCCATCTCTCAAGGGGAAAAATCTAAAAACAGGGAAAAGGGCCTAGGGATTCTTCTCTTATTAGGGCTAACAACTCGCAGAATTGGATCGGTAAGTAGGGAAGAGATTGGTAATATGCTTGATGAGTTCAAAAGCTGATATCTTAGGGAGCCTTAATGAACAACTAGACACCCTTAAAATTCAAAACAAGCGTAAAGCAAAAACGGATGCTTTAGCCATCTTTTGTCCGAAATGTAGAAAGAAACATGCTTTAAGGGAATGTCCCTTGGATGCAAAAGTTGTAGAAACATGTATGATTTGCTCGTAAAATCATGAGATCAAGGATTGTCCTTCAATTCCCGGACTCAAAGCCGTTTTTTCAAGAAGATCCAAATTCGATAGAGATCTCTCTCGTTTTGTCGCAAGGAGACCTTGGCAGTGGACAACAATCTCAAGCGTTTAATAACCCTATGAATCTTCAAACCCCACCAAATTGGAATCCTTGGCAACAACCTTGGCCCCAACATCAAAATTCATATCAGCCATGGGTACAAGGGATGCAAAATCCTTATGGGAGATTTGCTCAATTTTATCAATATCCTCCATCTTTTCAAAATCAACAAGCTCCACAACTTCCAAACCCAAATCCACAACTTTCATTGCCATTTCCACAACAACAACCTTCTCAACAAAATACAAATCCTCAACTCATGCTCCCATACCAACGAAGACAAATCAACCTCCAAAGCTCAGCCATTGCCAAATCCTAACAATAAGAATCCTCAAACTACTTATATGGTAGAAGGACAACAATTTCCTACCTATATGATTGTTCCTCTCAACGATGTACAACTCGTATCCGGTAGAGTTTTAGAAAAACCTTCTATAGACATTCAAGAGCAAGATACCTCTCGAAGAGGACTCTCTTCAAGTCAATAAGGGTTCCGAGGAAGAATCTCTTCAAAAATTCAAAAATTCAAAAAGAAAAAGAAAAGCTAACATCCACAACTCCTATAGTTGAGCAACCTGTATCTTCATCTACACCTCCTTTTCCGGAAAGACTACAAATTGATAAGGGGGTAGAAAAAAAATCTTGTTGCCTAACTATGACTTTCTAGATGAATTGAAGAATGTTTGTATCAAGATTCCATTGCTACAAGCCATTCGAGAAATTCCTATTCTAGCAAAAACCATAAAGGAGTTGAGTTTCAAAAGACCAGGAAGGAAACTAAAAGACACAAGAAGAATCCACTCGGTAGGAAAGATTGCAGACATTATGATGGGAAAAATTACCATGCGAAGTATGTAGATCCAGGAAGTCCAATTGTCAAAACACATATAAATGGGATAGAAATTCCAAACACATTGATTGACTTAGGGGTCGCTATCAACATTATGAGTAGACAGACTATGGAACAGCTTAAAACTTCCTAACCTTCTTTTTACACCTACTTTATTGCAACTTGCGGATCGATCGATTATTAAACCGTATGGTGTATTAGAAGATATTTCAGTCTCCTTAGATTCTTGGGAATATCCGTAGACTTTATGATTTTGACTCCCAAAAGTAATCTAGGAGGACATCCAATTATCTTAGGAAGACCTTGGCTAGCCACAACCGATGCTTTTATTAGTTGTAGATCCGGAGACATGTACATTTCAAATGGTAATTCGACAAAGAAATTCAATTTGTATCCTCCAGCAAGAGCAATCACGGAAATAGGAGACAATGAATGGGTCGATGATGAGAACACTATACAACTTTCGTCTTTACCATTTCGAAATTAGTGAGGATAGTCAAATTCCGAACACATTAGAAAATTTTGAGATAACTTCAGTAATATGACCCCACACAATTTCAGCTTGGAATCGACATAGAATATTTATCATCAAGACAAATGTCTCTTTACTCTATGGAAGAGTTTGGTAATTCTGCTATTGAGATTTTTTCCGTAAAAGACATTGAATATCAACAAACATCCGGAGAAGTCACAACAAGAAGAACTAACCGTGAATCTTGCAAAAACATTCTACCGCATTTGCATGGGAGTATACTCGACATGAAAGGTATTGATCCCTAAGACTTGCATCCATCATATCTATATTGAGGAAAACAAGAGACCAATCGGACAACCTCAAAGAAGGATGAATCCAAATCTTAGGGAGATAGTGAAAGAAGAGCTCCAAAAAACTTCTCAATGTAAACTTCATTTATCCAATTTCGTATAGCCGATGGGTTTCTCCTTTGGTTATAGTACCTAAAAAGAATGGTAAATGGAGGGTATGCATTGATTACAGGGAATTGAACAAAGCAACTTTGAAGGATCACTTTCCTTTGCCTTTTATTGATCGTGTATTAGATACATTAGCAGGTAAAAAGTACTTTTCATTTTTTGGATGGTTTTAGTGGCTATAATCAAATTCGGGTAGCACTCGAAGATCAAGATAAGACCACATTTACTTGTCCATGGGGAACTTTTGCCTACCGAGTGCTTCCTTTTGGGTTATGTAATGCACCAGCAACATTCCAAAGAGCAAGTACTAGGAATTTTTTCCGATCTAATCCATGATTGTGTAGAGGTTTATATGGATGATTTTACAGTTTATGGTAATTCATTTGAAGAGGCATTAGAAAATTTGGAAAAATTTCTCATAAGATGTAAAGAAACAAACCTTTCATTAAGCCATGAAAAATGCTTTATGATGTTTACTCTGAAGGGATTGTTTTAGGACATCATATTTCAGAGATGGGATTAAGGTTGATAGATCAAAAGTTGAAGTCATCTCCAAGTTGCCTATTCCAAATTGTCAAAGAGATGTTAGAAGTTTTCTAGGATTTACTGGTTACTATAGAAGATTTATAGAAAAATTCACTAAAATAGCATCTCCACTCTTCAAATTGCTTACAAAAGATCTGGAATTTAAATGGGATCCCGATTGTCAATCGACTTTTGAAAATTTGAAAACAAGAATATCCGAAGCACCTATCTTGAGAGGACCAAATTGGAAACTTCCTTTCCATATTTCTACGGATGCTTCGGATACAGACTCTTGAGCCGTGTTGGGTCAAAAAATATTTAATTCCTTATGCCATTTATTACACCCAGGAAAAAATTTGACTCCCACGAGTTGAACTATACCGTGATCGAAAAAGAGTTCTTAGCCGTTGTTCATGCAATTAATAAGTTTAGACATTACATAACAAAGGCTATGAAACTTTTATTCATAATCGACCATTACGCAATTAGATATTTAATGAACAAACCCCGTTACTAATGGAAGAGTGACAAGATGGCTTTTTACTTTTGCAAGAATTCAATATTATCGTGTTGGATAGACCGGGAAAACAGTACAAGTAGCTGATTTCTTGTCTAGGATTCAAAATACTAAAGAAGATTCTCCCTGTAGAAGATAAATTTCCCGATGAATACTTGTTTGCAAGAACTATTAAAACCCCTTGGTATGCGATATTGCTAACTATTTGGTTACAGTGGAAACTACCTTCACATTTATTTCCAAGAGAAAAATGAAAGATTATTCGGGAGAGTTCAAAATATTCATGGATTTCTAACGAATTGTTTAAAACAGGGACGGATCTTGTGATCGAAGATGTGTCGTGGAAGATGAAATGCCCGATATTCTTAAGGCATGTCATGATGAACCATGCGGCGACACTTTGCGGACAAAAAGGACGCGCCTATAAAATCCTTTCCTTGGGATATTATTGGCCTTCTCTTCAAAGATGCAAAACAATATGTCAAAAGGTGTGATAGTCGCCAAAGAGTAGGGAAACCTACCCTTTCAAATGAAATGCCATCGCAAACACAGTACTCATTGAACCCTTTGAAAAATGGGCTTTAGATTTCATTGGACCTATTAATCCACCATCTAAGCAAAAGAAGTATATATTGGTTTGCACTTGATTATGTTACTAAATGGGTAGAAGCTAAAGCATTAGTATCTCACTACGAAAATTCGATTGTTCATTTTCTTTATGAGGATATTTTTTACCCGCTTTGGTGTTCCAAGAGAAATTGTGACAGATCGGGGGAGCCAATTCACATCAAATTTGGTGGAAAAGTTGATGGAAGAATACAAAATCAAGCACGTAAGATCTACTCCTTACCATCCACAAGCAAATGGTCAAGTGGAGTCCACAAACAAAGTTCTTGAAAGTATCATCACCAAAACTGTTCATCTACATAGAAGAGATTGGGCGTAAAGGCTTCCGATGCCTTGTGGGCCTACGAAACTACATGGAGGAATACAACAGACATTCTCCCTATGAACTTGTTTATGGGAAAGAAGTCTTGCTCCCCCATTGAGTTCCAAGTCAAGACCTTCAAGATAGCAGTTCAGTTTGGGGATGGACTTATCGGAAGCCCAAAAGCATAGAATGGAGCAGATGAATGAGCTAGATGAGATCGTACAAGAAGCAATTCTAAGAACTGATCTAGTTCAATATCAAAGAACTAAATGGCATGACAAATATATCAAAGAGAAGAAGTTTCAAGAAGGAGATTGGGCATTGTTATTTGACTCCAAGTTTAAATATTTTCAAGGGAAATTTCATACTCATTGGCTTGGGCCATATGAGATTGACAAGATCTTTAGCAATGGAGCTGTAAGAATCAAGACCATTGATGAGTTTCAAACTCCTCTTATTGTGAATGGCCATAGATTGAAAGTTTATCATAAGCCACTCTCTAAAGAGGATTTTGTCAAGATGTTTCAAGAAAGTTCAGTAATCGAGTCGGTATGTAAGAATTCTTCTTCTCCACCAAACCTAGCTTTTGTTTTTTCAGTTAAAAATAAAAAATAAAAAAAATAATAATAATAATAATAATGGTATAAGCCTGAAAACCAATCATTGATTGGCAGTCTTATATAGAAAATACAGGGTGAAAATCAGGGAAACCTGACACTCTATATTTTCCAAAAAAAATCTCTCCTTCATTTCATAAGCTTTGTCACCACCCACTCCACTTCATTCCACTTCATTCCATTTCATTTCATCTCATTCCACTTCATTCACTTCATTTCATTCCATTCCATCAATAAAAATCTTTTTATGACCATTTCCATCTGGTCATTTGTCATTTGTTTATTTCCATTCATCAAAGTAATAGCTCGTGTCGGTTTCCGTAGGCCGACATCCGTTTCCGCAAATCGACTCCAGCTCGCAGACTGTATGCATTCCGCAGCCTACTACTCGCTTTCAAAGAGAATGTACGGTTAGGTGTTATTTCCACAATTATGAAATAAAATGCAGGTGAGAGGATCAATGGAACATTCAAGACACCAATGGAGATCAATCAGCTTTGAAGACCAAGGGCAAAAGCAAGGATTCCAAAGGTATGAATAAAGTTTATTTCAAATAGTATTGAAAAAAACACATTTTTATATAGTTTTAAACCATGAGCTCTACCCATTACGCGCAATGATTATATTGACAGCTCCGTAACTCGTCACGATCTCCATGTTATCCTCTTGCATTTATTCATAAACGGTTTCATCATTGAAATTCGATTCTCACTCATGTTCCAATATCCCACCGTAGATAATGAGACGTATTTGAGTTGACAAAGGACTCTTACAAGCCACATAACTTCATAACCGTTGATTGAAACGTGTTCATATTTATTACACAAACCACCAAAATTCAAAACGCGACCGAATATATTATACTTTGTTAACTTCTTTGTCGTGTCTCCGTCATGTTTATGAAACCCCCACTCTACTCATTCTCACTCCCTGTTTCACTCCATTTCGTTCCTTTTACTCATTCTCACTCCCGTATATCTACCCACAGTCTTACTCCATTCCGTTTATGGTGCTCATTTCCATTCCATGATACATTCCCGCTAGTCATTGTGCTCGATCCCGTGTATTCGACCGTTCCATTTCCACTTAAACCCTCACAGAGGCAAATTAGTGAAGCTACGTAAAAGTGAAATGGGTAAGTTGCTAAGGGCGAGCCGGAAGGATCAAAGTTTATAGAGGGATATCCGCAAGCAAAAGAGATATTGAAGAAAGCTAAATGGTCGCGTTTTATTCAGAAATTCGCAGGTTACCACGAGAGAAGTTACGAAAGCATTTGCAAGGTCGTTTGACGGCTCGAGCGTAAGTTGGAGACCTCAAGTTTTCGCTAATGAAGCAACTATAGCAACAGCCACGTAAATTCTTCAGTGAGGGAGAACGTTGGTTCAAAAATAAAAGCATTAGTGATGAGGCATGGAGAACAATCCTACGAAATCAAGGTATGGACATCACTCGTTTTTAAAAAGAGGAATCCTCGTGCATGCAATAAAAGAAGAATGGGCCACTTTACTACTAATTGTTCGGAAATTTATTACATGTGAAGGTCGTTTTGGGTCTATGTACATGTACCATACCAGGGCTATTGATGAATTTTCTAGAAAACCAAACTCTCAATCTCCCTTATTTTCTATTCAATAGCTTAAAGAAAATGGTCGTGGACTGTTCAAAAAACACTTAGGAGATGTAGAGCCTCATTTATATCACCACGGCCTTATAAAAATTTCCGATTGAAAAGGAGCTAAAGGAAAGAAAAGACACATGGGAACAATTCCTAGTTAGAAATTTCTTTGAAGAACCTCGAGGAAATTCTCGAAGGTAGTTCAAGTAAGAAGGAGTAGAAGAAAAAAAATGAATGTTGAAACCCAAATTACTCCTACTCAGAAATTCCCCGTAGCCTAGCACAAAGAAAAGAAGTAGAAGGAAAAGAACAATTGAGGAAATCCAAAAACACTCCTACTACTACTATGGAAAGAACTGATAGAGAAGAGAGATTGGTAAAAAAGAAAGAAGAAGGAAGTCAAAGGTAAGAAGCCAATAATACCAAAAGGGAAAGAAACTATTGAGGGTCAGTACATAAAACTCCTTCTTCGAAGAAGAAGATCACCAAGTGCTCTATGAAAGATTAGTTTATCTTCAAAAACAATCATCCATGCCCAAGACAACGAAAAGAGGAAAACAAAAAACAAAAGGATAGTGTACCACAAAGATGTGAGGAGAATCAGCGAGACTTAAAGGGAAATTGAGAAAAACGCAAATTAAAGGTCCTCATTTCATTGATTTGGGTGAGGAGACATCTCGAATCGATCCCCCAACCGACCATAGTCCATCTCGCTCGTTAGTGAACCCTGTTCATTCCATTCCCAATCGGGACAATGAGCATACTCCATCTTATTCTCCGCAAAAATATTGATGTAAGCCCTCCTCGGCCAGATTTTGAACATAATTCTCCTTTACAAGATTTTGGGGGACAGCACTCAATGAAAATAACACCCGAAATAGACCCCAAGCTGACAGGAGGTATATGACTATATAGAATCCTTGGAAAAGGCAAACCACAGTGTCCAAGTACTTCTTCCATTCAAAGCCACATACATTGCAGGATGATTTGGTCCAATCATTAAAACAGAAATTTTTGAGTTGGAGCTTTTAAATAGGCACATCAAAAATGAAAATGAAACATTGAAAGAACAAGGCAAGCTGGACAAGATCATCCATGATAATACTATGTTACATTTGGGAATTTGGCAAAAGAAGAATAAGAAATTGAAAAGGAAATGCCGAGAGATTGAGCAGAAAGCACTTGTGAATATCAAATTTAGGTGCTTAATGAAGAAACCCTGAATGATGGCGGTACTCAAAGAAGAAGAGAAGGGGATTGGATGTGCTCGGTCGAAGTATCAAGGCACATGAACCGAACAAAGAGTATCAAAATTTTGGTTGCATGAGGACATGCAACACCTTCACAAATGGGGGGTATGTTGAGTCCCGAATTTGCATCTTTTCCATACACTTTTCCATACCTTTTTCACTCACCTAAACCTCCCAAATTGTCAATATCATGTGCAAAAGGGTATCTAACATGGTTTTTTAATTATATTTTTGTGTTTTCTATTTGATCTAGATTTTGTTCATTCAAACTGCGTGAATCTTGCCACTTTCCTCGTTAAAATGCTACAACTTTCCGCAGCCTATTTTGTGGAATGCTATGCTACAGGGTGTCTACAAGGGAAACGAGCCACATGGGCGAGGTCGAGAATGACGTGGACATGGTTCGTGTCCTATTGGTTCAAGCAAACTCGTCCAAAGAAGCCGCGGTCAAAGGCGTCCACATGGAAGTCAACTATGGAGTTTCATGTCGGCCGGACTGCTTTCGTGGCACATAAACATCCATACGGCCGTTTCTAAGCTCGCGGAGGTTAAATCGACATCCGTGCAGAGCTCCGGGAGTCGAATTCAAGCATCCACCTTCCGTAGATTCACTTTCCAACACGGCCATACTCCTATATCCGTGGACGTAGTGGTCTACGTGCTCTCTGCCATCATGAACTTTAGGAGACGAGCATACGTTTATTGTTATATATAGAGCGTTTGCATACGCACATAAAGTTAGTTGATAGTTGATGTTCGTGAATGTACTCGTTATCTTTTAGTCCGCTTCAGTAGTGATTACGCTCGCACTTGTGCCGTAACACTACCATTCTCAGTAATGAACTCGCTTTTTAATATGAGAAGACTCTTGTTTTTCAACTTAATTCGTGTTTGAGGATCATTACCAAGGTCGTGTAGAGGGCCCCTCAGCTCGCCTAAGGTTTTGTGTATTAGTGTATATTTCTCATTTCGTTTCTTTTAAAATCATTGTATCATAATCCATCCATATGTTCATATTTTGCAAGTTGTTTCATTTCGTTTATACATTTCCATAATTTCCATTTCATTTCGTCTTTCATGTTTTATGATTGTTAATCACCGATCAGCTTTTCTTGATTGCGTGTTTTAGATAGACAACCCGGCATTTTTATATCTTTTTGACTAATGACATGGATCTAACATTGTTCTGTCGCTAGTTTGCTTTTCATAGCTTTTATTTAAATTCAGTCTTGCTTTGTTCATTTCAGTTTTGCTTATCTCGCTTTAGTAGTCAAATTTAGATATATTAAGTCGCTCATAGCATCTTCGCTTGCCTCCGAAAAGCCACAAACTGGACTCGATGGTGAGGGATCGCATTATGAAATGTGTAGTTTAGTATTAGTTTCTTTTCTCGCAAATTTAGATATATTAAGCTCGCTCATAGCATCTTCGCTTGCCTCCGAAAGCCACGAAATTGGATCGATGGTGAGGGACTGCATTATGAAATGTGTAGTTTAGTATTAGTTTCTTTCTACGCAAATTTAGATATATTAAATCATGCATGACATCTTCGGTTGCCTCCGAAAGCCATAGTCGGACTCGATGGCGAGGGATTGAATCATGAGTGTATGGTTTAGTATTAGTTTACTTTCTCGCAAATTAAATATCAGTTACACAAGTTGTTTATGATTACTTCCGAAAATCATAGTCGGTCTAATGATGAAGGGTCGTAAAATGGATTGATGTAATCTGATTTAGATTTATTTTGTTACAATTTTGAATTTCCTTAAGCATAGTTTCTTTTGTGTTTAGTTGGCAAACAAGAATAGTTTGGTTTTCATGTTCACTAGTTCATCGTTTTGATTCATTAGATTAGCAAAGCACCTTTTCATTTCAGCAAAGACACTTTTTACTTTCTTTCAAGTCTTGTCATTGTAATTTTCAATTTGTTTTTAAAGTTTCAAGTTGGTAAATCATTATAGGGGATATCACTTCCTTGAACAAATATAACCAAACTTGTTTTTATTTTAGAATTTCCATTTCATCTTAGAAAGACCAAAAACGACAAAAAGTTAAGAAATAGGTTATCTTGCACATATAGTGCGCCGCACTTCATCAGCCTTACGATTCCCTGGATTGAAAAATTAAATGCAAGCAATTTAGGACACACTAAATTGACCAAACACTCCATGCAAGTTCAATCTTAGGTTTTCCATTATGTTCAACATTATGTTCATTTTCTATTTGGTATTATTTTTTGTTGTTGTTCTTCTTCTTTTTCCACAATTTTTTTCATTCATTGCCACTTATTCATTAATGTTTTCATCATTATAAAGGATAAATGAATCAAGGTCTCGTGAGGACGGAATAGAGAGGGGATTTATTAGGCTTTTTCTTGATCGCTCGACCATATATTTCATATGTGTCTCCCTATATAATCTTCTTGGTTGCCTAAACATAGGTATAGTAGCATAGATCATGTCCATTTGGAGGGTGCCTTGAAATTTAACTCCCCATGAGCGTGAAAGGAGCATGCCATATTTAGGGGTAATGTCGGCCACTACAATATCCATTACTAGGCTATTGGCCGGTATTTGTGCTAGATTAACACATAGATCTTTGATTAGGCCTAGACATTTAAATCTACCTGAGTCAAAAGAATACAAGTCTTTGTATGGTCCGGTTATCTCAAGGCCTAGTATTTCCATAAATACCTTTGGCATGAGGTTATGTGAAGCTCTTGAATCTAACATGGCATTGTGGAGGATCTTATCATGGATGTTCAAATTGACATAAAATGGAGGAGCACCTCCTTCTTGGAATTTACCTTCTACTTATGGTCCAAAAAAAATTTCGGGTTTGTCATCATTTAAATTTACGTAATCAACATTTTATCCTATGTTTAAAGCTTTCGAACGTGGGATCTATATACATCTTGGCCAACTAATTCAGCAAGAGATATGGAAATTTTTATCCGGGAAATTTCATTCTTAATACTAAAGAGTACCTATGTTTTTGGCATATTTAAATTAGTTTTATCGTACACTTTTTTTTTATAGCAATTTCAGGTTGTCTGAATTTTATTTGGGATATTAGTTAAAAAGAGTTTTGTTAGGGCTAATAGCTATATTACTAGTGCTCGCTTTGGTTGTCATTATGTTGGATGTTTTTGTTTTTTATTTTTAATTAGAACTTTTAACCATTGTGTTTGAAGTTTCTCGTTGTCTTTTTGGGATCGCTTTCAAGGGTCTTTTTAGTCGAAGTTTCAGTGGTTCTTTCTCTTGGGAGTGTCTTGGATTTTCTTGCTTCGAGGTCATACTGCCTATGTACTTCCATAATAGCATTTACGAAGCCTTGTTTATAGTCTTTGGATTCTAGGCTTTCTTCTTCAAATTGAGTTGGGGAAAACATACCTTTTTCTTCCTCAGCTGAGGAAAAATAGTATCCTCATGATTTACTCCCATCATATTGATTTGACTTTGTTCTCGTTCTTCTATCACTCCCTCATCATCATCATCATATTTTTTGTGGAAAGGAGGCTTGATTTTCCGATCGAGTTACCTTTGTTCACTTTGTCTTATTTTTTGGGGGGATTTCTTCTAAAGTTTTGGTTTTGGTTCTACTTTTGATTTTTTGTTTTCAGGGAGCCGCATGGTTTTCTCAGGGGTAAGCTCTCTCATTTATGTTTATTCTCTCCATCATCCTTTCCATGGTTCTAACAAGGTTATCAATCTTAGTATCAAATTATGGTGAAGCCTCTTCCCTATATGTGACCCTCTTTTCATTTTTTCATTCTTGCCCTTTTGGCAATTAGATTTTCCTCTATACTTGTTGCACCCCTCTCGCATGTCTTCTAATGTAAGCGGGTCTCTTTCTCTTAGTTGGTAAGCCATCTTTGGATCAAAACCATCTAGAAATTTCATTAAGGCTAGACCTTGTGGAGGTTCCACGTGAGTAGGGAGGGAATTATATACACTTTTGAACCTAGTGTAGTAATCTTGGACACTCTCTCCAACATTCCTCTTAATGTTTTCATATTCTGATAATATTTGGAGAGGGTTTTTCTTGACTTCCTAATTGTTTAAGAATAGTTGATGAAAGTAAGGGAGGTCATGTATGCTATGAGGGGGTTAGGCTTTTTAAACCATTTTCTTGCTTCTCAATGAAGCTAAGGAAGACCTAGATCCGAGCAGTATCTAATGGAAAACCGATGATAGTGGCGTAACTTCCCTCTAGGTATCATGCAAGATCTTTCTCTCGTTTCATTTTGGACAATATGCTCGCAAAACGCATTCTTGGATCAACTTGGTAAGGCCAATAATATTTAATACCACTTGGAAATATCAGCCCATACTTTGCACCACCCCCGGATAAATTAGCCATTCGCTAGACCCTTTTGGACAAATCAATAGTATCCTACATCTTCATGGAAAAATTCATCAAATAGTTCATACCCTTCGAATGGGAAAACTCGCCTACTCAGGGGACCAACGTGGTCTCAAAACTAACAACATCCCGTGGGACCAATTAATAAATCGGTCAAAACGTTACCCTCAAGGATGCACCCACCATTGCAAGCTACACTTTAATTCCCCCCCCAAATGTCCCATCACCATTACATCCTAAATTACTTGTTCAATCAAATCCTAATCCAAATAAAAGACCCGCTCATTTTTTTGGATATCTTTAAAAAACTCGTATTGTGGTTCTAAATCCTTTGAATGTAATGAGTTGCGAATGAGGTATGTACTAACTATATTTCCATAAGATTGTACAAAAAAATCGAGAGTAGAAAAACAATGGAAATCCTACCAAGGATCAACACTTAGCGGAACACCCTTCTTCCACCATGGTTGCCACCGAAACATAGGCATTTGAAAAGATAACCAAACAATAAGAGACTATTAAAACTACGGACGTTGCTCCTCCATTCCCCGAGATACGTATTGTGATCAAACCACCTATCTATTCCGATTTCGATCTCATAGGGGAACTAAAAAAAATTATGTATTAAAATTCCTCTTCTCTAGGCTATCCGGGGATTTCCCGACCTATGCTAAAATAATTAAAGAACCATGTGTCAAAAAATCGTGGGAGAAAACCAAAAGACTTTTCTACAATCAATGTTCTTGGGAAAATTTCGATCTCATCTTAGGGAAGAAAATATGTATTAAATATGATGACCCTAGAAATCCAATAGTTATTGTTAAAATTAAGGGTCATAACTTCGAAACACCCTAGTGGACTTAGGAGACACAATAAACATTTTTGACTATAGAAACTTATGGAATCCTTGGAATCGCATCATTAAAACTAGCCTTCATTATATTGGAATTTGCTACCGCATTGGTAGTAAAACCGGAAGGCACTTTGGATGATATTATCGCTTCATTAGATTCCTTGGAGTACCCATGGGACTTTTTGGTTCTCAATCCTAGAAATAGGTTGATGGACACCCTTTGATATTAGGAATATCATGTCCGGAAACCGCAAATGCATATATCGGGTGTTGGACAGAAATGTGACAATTTCAAAAGGGATTTCCATTAAAAATCTTGTTTTTTACCCGCCCATGAGACCCAGGGCCTATCGAGCCGATAATTATCAATCGTTCCTCCAAAATATCTAGAAGGAAATTTGAATTCTCCTTTTACCTTGGATGAAGCTCTTATTTTTAAAATGCAACCGAGGATGATGTAATTAATGGTTTTATTAACCAACTTTCTAATATTGGGAATCCAACATGTCACCGTTAAAATCTATTATTGATAATGAAGTCCATGGAGATCCACTAGAGGTCCTTAACAATGAGAATATACCCACAACTACAGCTCATAATAATGTTCCCATTGAAATTGAGCCTCGTAATACTTTGAATATTAATGCTAATATTGACGACCTACAATGTAACAAATTAATTCAAATCCTCCGTAAATACAAACATGCCTTTTCTTGGGAATATTGTGATATGGGAGGCATCGATCCCCAACCGTGTACACAACACATTTATATAGAAAAAATATTCCTATGCCATTTTCCATCCTCAAAGAAGACTAAATCTACACCTTATGGATATAGTAAACCGGAATTGAAGAAACTCCTTGATGTTAATTTATATATCCTATCTCCCGACAACACAGGGGTTTCATGTTGGTTGTGGTCCCTAATAAAAATGGAAAATGGTGAATTTGTGTGGATTGCAGAGAATTTAATAAAGCTACACAAAAATATCACTTTCCTCTTCCATTTGTAGATCAGGGTTCTCGACACTTTTACAAGAAACAAATTTTTCTCTTTCCCCGGATGGTTTTAGCCGATATAACCAAATCCAAATTACTCCCGAAGATCAAGACAAAACCACATTCACCTTTCCATGGGGAAATTTGCATACATGGTTTTACCTTTTGAGTTGTGAAATTCACTAGCCAATTTTCAAAAGGAAATATTGATTATTTTTTTCCGACTTAATCAAAGAAGGACTTGAACTATACATGGATGATTTCACTCCTTTCGGAAATGATTTTGAACAAGCTTTACGTAACCTAGAAAAAGTTCTTTAATAGTGCATAGCTACCAAATTATGCCTTAGCAATGAAAAAATTCCATATGATGATGACAAAGGGTGTAATTTTGGGGCATTACATATCTCGTCGCAAGCATTTAGGTAGACCCATTAAAGATTGAGGTAATTCTTACACTTCCTACTCCTCGTACACCAAATGAGGTGTGTAGTTTCATTGGCTATGCCGGTTATTATCTTCGTTTTATAGAAAAATTTTCAAATACAAGAACACCAATGTATGTATTGACAAGAAATGTGGAATCTTAGTGGACTCGATCGTGTGTGATGTTTTTTTGTATATCCGAAAAAGTTGGTCTCAACAACCCTAGTGTTACAAGGGCCAAATTGGAATTTACCATTCCACATCTCATTCGATACATCGTAAAACAATAATACGAGTTGTATTTGAACAAAAAGAAGATACAAAGCCTTATTCCATCTATTATATTAGCAATAATATTACACCGATGAAGCTAAACTATATAGTGATGAAAAAAATAATTCTTAGTTGTTGTTTATGTTATCAATAAATTTTGTCACTACATAACAGGATATCCAATATTTTTATATATTTATCATTCTTCAATTATTTATATAGCTAATAAACATGTTACTAATGGTCTGAATAATCGGTCAAGTTATTGTTATTACTGTGAATTCAATATCACCATAAAGGATCGACTCGTGGAAGGTCGAGAATCATGTTGCGCATTTTCTCAGTCCCGCAGTTTCACTAGTGACCGATACTTTACTTGTGGAAGACCAATTTCGTAGATGAACATATCTTTCTTGTGACAATTTAAAATGCCTTGGTATGCTAAAGTAGCTAATTAATTAGCACCAGGAAAAAATTCCAAAGACATTTATCGTCTCAGGAAAAAGAAGTTTATCGTTCAACGTAGTGCGTTGTTCTCTCGGGATTGATGGTTACCTCTTCCATACAAGGTCTAATATTGAAATCGAAGATGTATTAGGGAAGAAAAATTAATGATATTCTTAAGGATTATCATGATGAACCCCCGTGGTGGGAATTTGTTTTATCGAAGAACTCGGGCATAAAGTGTTACGTACAAGTTATGAATGACCCACAATATTTAAGGATGCAAGGAAATATGTCCGGAGCTATGATAATTGTTAAAGGATGGGTTGCCCCATTCATGCCGATGAAATGCCCCTACAACCGCAAATTGTACTTGAACATTTTGAAATATGGGTGATCAATTTTGTGGGCCCCTTCAACCCACTCGTAAAATCATAAGGTGTATACTCGTTGTTTGCAAAGAATATGTAACTAAATGGGTAGGGGAAGTAACTCTCTAAAAGTCTACAGAAGAGGAAGTTGTTAATTTTCTATTTGAATTGTTTGTGCAGTATGTATTTCCTAGAGAGATCGTAATGCATGGGGGATCATAGTTCACTTCCCACTGTAATTTCTACTACCTTGTAGAAATATCACATTAAACACATAATTAATTCTCCTTACCATTCTCAATAGAATGGACAGTGGAAAAAACTAATAAATTTTTTGGATGCAATCTTAACTAAAACAATATTTGTGAACCATTGGAAGTGGGTTGACAAACTCCCCGAGGCCTTATGGGCATATCGAACGACGTGGCACAACATTACCGGCTATTCATCGTATCAGCTGTTTTCTGCAAGGAGCCCATTTTTCCAATAGAATTCAAAATCAAGACTCCTAGAACCACCATGGAAGATGGATTGGATTTCAAAGATGCGAAAAAAAATGCTTGCAACAACTTAACGAATTGGGTGAAACGTGCCTATTGTCCTTACAACGGATAACTATTATTCAACAACAAAGGGATAAATGGCATGATCGATTGATTAAGAAGAAAACCTTTTAGAAGGGAGACTCAGGGTGCTATTATATGACTCCGGATTCCATGATTTCCAGGAAAAACTCCAAACAAGATGGCTAGGGCCATATGACGTCACTAAAGTTTATGATAATGGCATGATGAGCCTTACTACAATTGATGGTTTTGGCATCTATTTCCTTGCTAGTGGACACCAACCTTGTCTCTATCACCAACCATTCACATGGGATTTTTTTTCTTCACTGAGTAAGTAATGATTCCAACTGGCAAACGTTGTAGCGAACCGGGGTGGTAACCCCGTAGCTATAGCCAATCGAAGTATTTTGAAAATTCTTTCATTATGTATATAATGTACATACATTTTGTGAATGTTTTTATTGAATTTAGTTTAATAAATAGTAAATAATAAAATATAATTTCATTAAAAATAAAATGTCGTTTCCTTAGTCGCAGCTTGTTGTTCCCTTAGTCATAGTTGTTGTTCCCTTGGTCGTAGTTGTTGTTTCCTTAGTCACAATTGTTGTCCCATTAGTCACGCTTGTTGTTCCCCTGGCCTTGGTTATTATTCCCTTAGTCACATATTTTTTCTCTTGGTTATGATTATTGTTTCCTTAGTCACAGCTTGTTGTTCCCTCGCCCACGATTTCATCGTTCCCTTAATCTCGTTGCTATTTCCTTAGTCGCGGTTGTTGTTCTCTAAGCCACATTTATTTCTCCCCTCGCCGCGATCGTTTTTTCTAAGCCATAGTTTTTTTTAGACATAGTTATTCTTTTTAGCTTGTTTTTTTTAATTGAAACTTGTATTTGATATAATGGTGAGATAATTAGTTCACCCAAACGATTGTCATGAGAGAATGCTTTATAAGCAATTTTTAATAGACTTATAAATCTCCTAAAACTTTAACAACCATGATATTTATAATGCATGTAATCAATCACCACTAGAGAGAATTTTATTTCATTCTAGTTTCTCATACTTCTTTAGTATCCTTGAAAAATAAAAAATTAGGAAGCAAAATGGCGAGCTAAAAAGGTAATTATTACAATATATTTTACACCATACCTAACTCTTAAGAGTTGATAAGCCACCCCATTTACTAATATTTTGTCATAACAAAACAAAAAATAAATAAATAAAAAAATAAAAAATAAAAAAATAAAAAAAAGAGAATCAAACAAACAATAGGAGGTCTCATAACGAGCCGACCTACCATAATCATAGGACTTAATGGGGTGACATTACCACTCGGTCATAGAGCCATCGTAATGACCTTCGATATTTGGGTCAAAGGACAAGAGGTCTCATCATGAACCGACTTGTTCATCTCATCGAAATACTGGTGAATGACATTGTTATCAATCGGTCACCATGCCAAAACAATGACCTTTTGTCGATAATTAAAAAAAATAAAGTAAGGAATATTTTATAGTAGAATGGGACCCTCGACATATCAATGGGTTGAAATGAAACCCCGTTGAGGCTATGGACATCTCGTTGGAAGTAGAGGACATTATGGTATCGAAGTACATTTGAAATTACCATCTAAAGTTAGATATTTTATCCTCCCTTAGAAATAATATAGAAAAATTGTTGTATTACTATGGAAACTTATTATATATTTCCTTGGAAAGTGGTCATGATGAGTATGCATAAACAATTAATTTTAATTTTACATATCATGAATGTAATTTTTTTTAGAAGCCACTAAGTCTATTATAAATTTATTTCGTTTTTTCTCTAAGGGTGATCTTCCTCGCGAATATTGTATTATCCATTTTTTCTCGAGTTCAAAATATATCCACATGATTTTACTCTAATTTAATGTTTTGGGTGTCATAATATCTAGTCCTATCGACATGATTTATGATTAATGCGTCCAATAATTACGTCACACGCCTTGCCCTTTATTTCTATTTTTTATGGTTTCTCCATTATTTCTAATTAATATATCCTTATCCATGTAGTCATGTCAATTGTATTAACGTATCAAATTCATGGTGAAAGGTCATGGGAAACCTCCAACTTCATCAAGGGAGGGTGTGGGGTGGTGAAAGGATAATTAATAAATTGGATGCCTAAAAATTTTAAACATCATTTTATTCTATGATTGTTGAATTCTCCACTCGTGCAACATTTTTGTCACTATATTTTCTGAAATTTGTTTTTTATAGCTCCAAATTTCTCCGTGTGGAAAAACCAAAATGGGCGGCCATTTGGTGCGTAGTGAACCTACCCAAGCTGTGAATCTCTAAGAAAGCATGCAACATCCTAGATCAAGTAGGGTGGTTAGACTATTTCCTTCGATCGCAAGGCTTTGATAATGAAGTCGCCCCTGAAATTTACTAAATGAATTTGAGCAATGAGGTAAATCGTAAGAAGGGAAGACATATACATTTAAATGAATAAGTCATGGCATAAGTGACATGCCTTTCCATAGAAAGGAGAAAAGTGGTTCTAAATACATACTCCATGCATGCATAGCAACGTTCCTATTTGCGTACACTAGAGAGGAACTAGTCAGAAAGGAAAATAATATAATCCCGCCTCATTTCCCAGAGCCATGGAGGGAATTAGTGGGCATCATACAAAGGAACATTATGTGAGATAGATGGTATGACGAGGTAAGAGTTTGACATTTGAAATTAATGGTAGCAAATAGTGAGATGCGAGGTAATCCTAAACCTTCCCTATTTTTTTGAATTCATTATTGCATGAAATTGCTTTTAAGACTCAAAATATCTAAGGATAAATCCTCAAATCGTAAGTCACTATGCGATCATAAAATTGATAGTTGCCGCAGGTTTGAATCAAGTACAATTGAGATGAGAAGAGTTCTTAGGAAACCCTAAGGGTCCGCCGTAAAGTGAAGCACCCATCGAAGATTCTCGAAACACCGTACTTAATAATGAGCAGACCAAAGGTGAATGAGGAGGCCAATCAAAATGAAAAATTCATGGTAGAAGGTACCCCACATGGAACAAGAAAAACCTTGGCCCCTAAAAATTCAACAGTAGTAGAAAAAGAATGGCTTCCCTCTTGGCCTCCTTACCTAGAAAAAAGAGAAGATCGGCTAGGTTAGCTAAGTCATGAAATCCTATAGACTCCTCTAAATAGCTGTTGCAGGAAAGTGGGTCTCAAGAATTTATTGACTCGTAAGGAACAAAAAAAGAGACCCATCAAGAGGATTCCCCTCAAGAGATTGAAATGGAGGTAGCCCAAGCTCTCGAAGGATTGGAAAAATTTCCGGATTATGTTAACTTAGAAGAAGTTGTAGTTTTTTCAGAAAAATCGATCTTCCGACCGTAAGATGTCGCCTAATTCTCTAACCTATCCTCCTACTTCAAAAACCATTGTTATTTTAAAATCCTCGGGGAGAACCCGAAAATTATTTTCTTCAAGAACATTCTACATATTTTTGTTGCAACTCGTTGTTATGAAACCAACTCTAAAAAATAGAAGAAAAGAGAGATCAACACCTTAGAATTATTGGATGATACAAATGAAAAAACCTCCTTTCTATATATAGGAGTCCATGGGGTGCACAATATAATCCTAGCCGACCTAACAATAATAATGTAAGGGCACAATAATAACAATATGGGGGTTACTGTGGGTACAACAATAATAATAAGGGACTACACTAGTAATATATGTACCTAACATGACCCTCTCCTTCAAAAAAGTGTTGTCCTCAACACTTTCGAGTAGCCCCGGATGCTTGTGTATAAAATTCTCATCCTCCCATATAGAATATTTAGTGGGTAAGTTCTTGCATTTGATGAGATACTCTAAAATTGATCGATTTCATAGCTTGTCGAGTTCTTGTTTCGTGATTTCTTCGAGTTCCAATATGTTTTTTCCTTCCTCATTAAGTTCTAGAAATATTGTTTGAATTGGAAGTTTGTCACCTACAACCTTCTTTAAGCATGAAACATGGAAAACTAGATGCACTTGAGAAGAATAAGGAAGCTCCAATTTGTATGCCATAGTACCAATATTTTGCAACACCTTGTAGAGGACCATAGTACTTTGGCAATAATTTATTATCCTTATTAGCTTTCCTAAGGGAAATTTGTTTGTATGGTTGTACCCATGAAATATAGTCCCGCCTTCCTACATCAAAAAATTCTCTCGATGCGATGTTGATATGCATGTTGTTTCATTTGATTTTGTGCCAAATTTAGGTTATCCTTTAAGAGTCGGGATAACTTCTTGTTGATCCTGATGTGATATTCATCGCTTGAACCTTAGAATTTTCTCTTAAAGATATTGTGATGGACGGGTGGATGATATCCATAAAGTGCCATAAATGGGGTCATTCTTGGTGCAAGCATGGAAGGAAGTGTGATACCACCATTCAGACAGAGGTAACCACTTGACCCATTGTGTTTGTTTATCAAATACAACACAAACGAAGCTATCCTTCCAAACATTTGTTCACTATCTTAGTTTGCCCACTGATTGAGGATGATAAGTTGAGCTATGAGCTAATTGAGTACCCAAACAAGAAAATAATCCCTGATCCAAAATTTCAAGTAAAAATGGGATCTCCGTCACTTACAATAATCTCTCGGGTTTCCATGTAGCTTTTGAATTGTTTCCATAAATGTAGAAGCAATTGCAATTTATTTAAATGGATGAGATAATGCATGAAAGTGTGCATACTTGGTAATTCTATCAACTACCACCATGATGATAGTCGTTCCTTCAGCACTTAGGTAAACTTGTGATAAAATCCATTGAAATATCCTCCCAACATTGACTTGGAATGGATAAAGCTTGTAGAAGACCCGTGGTCTTAATTGTCTCAACTTTATTTTGGCCGTAAAACTAGACATTCCACGAAAAAATTTTTGAATATTAGATTTAAGGCCATCCTAAAATTTCTTCACCCCGTGGTAAGTTTCTTAAAAATCCCGGTGTCCCTCCCTAAGTATAAGTGTGAAATTACAAAAACAATATATTGTTTTAGTTGGGAATTCTTACAAATATATAATCAATGTTTGTACAATAAGGAATCATTTTTCCAACTAAATGTATCGTATGTACTAGGATCTTGCTGCAAATTTTGAATGAGTGTCCACACTTCTTCATATTTTTTCCATTCATCCCTTTGATTCGGTTATCCAATTTGGTTGGATAATAGAAATGACACAAAGAAATGCTTCCACCTCTTCATCCTTTCTTGAGATTGCATCTACAACAACATATAACTTTGCTTTTTTTGTAGATGATTTCAAAACTCATAACTCCAACAAATTTGTGACCCATTTTTCTTCTCTTCTAAAGATAGTCTTTGTTCCAAAAAGTATTTAAGACTATCATGATCAGCTTTTTACCTTGAAGTGTCTTCCCATTAGGTAAGGTCATCATTTCTTTAGTGCATGTAGTATTGCTAACAATTTTCTCATAAATAGCTTTATTGTAAATACGTTCCTTTGATTGGATGACTTTTCAAAGCAATGGGTCTTCCTTCTTGCTGATAAACATACGCTAATTCCATTTCTGAGGCATCACATTCCACAATAAAGGTTTTGTGAAGTCTAGCATAGCTAAGACCGATGTTAGGCACATTAGTTTTTTAAGATGTTCAAAGGCCTTAGTTTCTTCCGAGAGTCCATGAAAATGCATCTTTCTTCAATAATGTTGTTATAGGTGCTGCTATTCTCCCATAATTATTAACAAACTTGAGATAATACTCGCAACTCAAGAAATCTCGCAAATGCTTTATGGTTGTGGGGGCTTTTCCATTCCTTAATGGGATTTAATTTTGTTAGGGTCTACCTTAACACCCTCGTAAGATACTAATATGACCCAAATATTCCACCTCTTTTACTCTAAAGAAAAATTTGAGGTTTTTTGCATATAACTATTTTCTCCTCCAATAGTTTGAGCACCTGTCAACATGTTGAACATGATCCTTCCAAGACTCGCCGTATATTAGTGATAACATCAAAAAAATACTAACACAAATTTTTCTAAGGAAGTGGTTTGAAAATGGAATTTATCAACCCCTTGAAATGTAGAAGGTGCACTGGTAAGGCAAAAAGGCATGAACAAAAATTCATATGACCCTCATTAGTTCGAAAATGTTGTTTTTCGAATATCTTTAGTCTTCATTCTATTTTGATGATATCTCTAAACGAAGATCTCAACTTAGTAAAATAAATTTCTTCATGTAATCCATCCAATAATCCATCAATCATAGGAATGGGGAATTTATATTTAATAGTGAGCATATTGAGCTCCCTATAATCTGCATCACATGCGCTCGATCCATCCTTGTTGTGAACCAATACTATCGTAGAAGAGAAAGAAATTTGTCTCGCGCTGAATTATACTGTTCTCTAACATTTTCGCAATCATACGTTTAATTTATCTCTTTTGGACATAAGGATATCCGTAAGGGCCTAATGTTTGGAGGAACACTTCCTGAATCAAATGAATAGCATGATCATGATCAATAATAGGTGGAGTGTTTAGGGAGTTCTGTAACACCTTGGAATTATTGTCCAAGACTTTTTGGAGATATGGAGAAATAGATGATTTTGATGTTGGAACTTTCTAGTGAGCATAATTGTGCAATTACGCCTCATTTTTCTTTCTTCAAAATATTTTTCATGAAATTAGAGCTTATTATATTTCGCTGCCTTGCGATACACTGTAATTCAACTTCCTTTCCTTTCGAAATTTTTTTGAAGAAAAGTTCTTGAAAATTAAAAGTTGTCGTCTCCAAAGATTGTAACCCATTGTACTCCTAATATAACATCAACACCTCCCATTGGAATGGAAAGCATTGGACTATTCAATACATATTCCCCCTATGGTTAGCTAGATAATACGGCATTTTTTCAAAGAAATTTATAGTTCCTCCATTTGCAACCATTACTTGTCATTTTGGTTCGGGTATAGAAAGCAATTAAATTCCTTGGCTACCTTTACAATGAATAAAATTATGGGTACTACCCGAATCAATCAACATATTACCTTTTTCTCTCGATATGTCCTTTTATATTGAGAGTTTGAGTGGTAATTCCCGCCAATGCATTACGGATATGGTCGACTCATTTCTTCTTTCTCTAGGGTTGGTTCCCTGGTATATATCTCTTCTTTGAAGCTTTCGTCTATTTTCTTCCTCTCAAAATCTATGTAAAATAATTTCTTCTCATCACATTTATGACCTTTAGTGTATTCGCGCTATCACAACTATAGCAAATCCCTTTTGCTATTTTTTCTTCCAATTGTTTGGTCGTCAACCTTGTAGATTCGAAGTCAAGGAGTAGCAACACTTCCATCTTTATATATGTGAGTGGTAGGCTTTCCTTGTAGCCATAATTTTAAGCTTTCAATTTTTTCTTGCCAAAATGAATGTCTTCTACAAATGAATCAAGTTCCCAAAGGTGTAACGTTATGTTGGATGTTATCCTTTAAAGTCCCTATGAAGAAATCAATCATGTGTTCCTCCGAATATCGATTACCCTTATATTCAATTTTTGGAAGTCCTCAATGTGCTCCACCATTGTAACTCTGTTTGAGATTTATCAATTGGCTACAAATAAGGTGTTGATCTTTATATCCTCATAATGTGCATGCATTTCCTCATTAAAAATTGACTAAGTGACAATTGCTTTTACAAGAGAGTTGCATCGATACCATACAAATGTATTTCTTTCTCTAAATGCAAAGTTGCAATGCATACCTTTTGTAGTTTTTCACATTATTGAGATAAAAAATATTTTCTCTCAATGTAGTATCCATGTTACAAGATTCTGTATCAACTAAACTTCCTCATATCCATCTTTGGAATATGGTGGTCTTACATCCAACATTGTATTTTATGAAAGTCGAGATTGACATTTATTTTTTTCTCATCATGAATTTTTCACGACTACTCGCTCACTCATTAAGAATCATTTCGTATCAAATTTTGTAAAGCTTTCCTTCAAACCTTCCATGTCTACTTTTATATCATTATTCATGTCTTGCATGCTAGCTTCCATGTCATCCATCTTAGCTTTCATGCCATTCTTCAAACCATCCATCATAGCTTCCACGCCTTTCTTCACACCATCCATATTAGCTTCCACGCCTTTCTTCAAACCATCCATCTTAGCTTCCACGCCTCTTCAAAACTTCCATTTCATTTTTTTCGCTCTGTGAGAGCGAAATTTGATGCACTTGCTTAATGGGTGTTGAATTATTCCTAGGGGGATTTAAGAACCCAATATTGATATCTATTCTCAAATAAACCTTGAAAACACTTCAACCGATTTTGCAAACAAGACTTATGCAATTCAAAAAATAAAAACACACATTTTTTCGCTTTTGAGTAGCTAGATATTGAAAAATGATGTACCTCTCGTATTTTCAAATCCTCAATAATTTATTTCTAGTCTTGTAGTATCCCCGTGAGTCTCTTCAAATGCCATATGTCTCGACCTAATTTGGGATTCTTCAAGACAAAGTTATGCCCAATATCCCACAATGACTCTCAACTATGGACTATTTCGCGTAGTGCGAACTTGTACGGTGTGCCACGTGTCATTATTTCCTCCTTCAGCTCTGAAATTGATACATGAGAAACTAAACTCCATTTTATTTCCAGCCGCTTTTTACGTAATTTCAATCCGATGCTCAAAGAGAGAGTTATCACAATTTTTCCCAAGGTCACCCCTTTGAGATGAAATTCGAAGTCTACAAAAACCCTAACTCGCAGATATATCCTCAAAAATATTGTGAACCAAGATCTGAAATTTTTACACGAAGTTTCTAAGATTTCTTTGAAATGGGTTTTGGTTTTTAGTTTCGAACCCTCGTAGAATACAAGTTATAGCACATTCCACGATGACATGTTTTAAGAAGAGAAACCCTAGAATCACAAAGCTCATTATGTCCCTATATTACTAGTATAGTCCCTTATTGTTGTTAGTGTAACCCCCTTAATGTTATTTTTGTACCCCCGTAACCCCAATATTGTTATTATTGTGCCTCTTACATTATTATTATTAGGTCGGCTCGGATTATATTGTGACAAGATGGACTCCTATATATAGAAGGAGGTTTTGTCATTTGTATCATCCAAGAATTTTTTCATTTATGTAATGATGTTGGAGGTTTCCGCTCAAAGTGGCTAATTTCTAAGATGTTGATCTCTCTTTTATTCTATTTTTGAGTTGGTTTCATAACATTTGGTATTAGAGCTGGGATTCTGTGGTTTTATGTCGCCCAAACAAGCCGGGCCATGGAATTTTTTACTATACATTTTTTTGTACAATGGTTTTCAAGCTAAAATATGTACAGAGTTGTAAGCCAAAAATCCTTCCGGAACTTCATGTAAAAATTTTATATCTTGGTTCACAATATTTTTGAGATAAGGATCTATGGAAGTAGGGCTTTTTTTAGGTCTCCCAGACTTTCACCTAAAAATAGCTATCGTGAATTTCTGTGCTATAAATTTTATTATACGAAGGTTCAGAAGCTAAGATTTTTATAGACAGAGAAGGAAAAAATATTGAGTAACATCCTATAAAAAATTCAGATCTTGATTCACGATATGTTCGAAGATATGATCTCGTGGAAATTAGGGTTTTTTAAGCTCCCGAATTTCATCTCAAAGAGGTGACCGGGAAACCATCATAAATCTCTCTCTCGACGTCCGATTGGAATTCTCCAGAAATGTGGCCACAAGTACACGCGACTTTAGCTTTCCTTTGTATCCATTTCGATCCGAAGGAGGAAATCATGACACACCAAAATTTGTACAATTTCGCTCGACCGAACTAGTCCATAATTAGGTCATCTGTGGTAAATTGGGCATAACTTTGCCTTGAAGAATCAAAATCAAGTCGACTTGTGGCATTCGAAAGAAGATTTAAAGCGATACTATAGGGCCGAATTTTAGATATTGAAGATCCAAAATCACATAGATAATTGAATTTCAATATTGAACTCCTCAAAAGAAAGAAAAAAGGTGTGTATTTGTTTTTCCGAATTGCATAAGTCTTGTTTGGAATATCAGAGAATAGATATCGTATTGGGTTTTAAAATGCACTCTAAAATAATTCACACAGTACCATTAAGCCTTTGAAGGCTCTACTATGGCTCATGAAGATGAAGAAATTTAACATGACATATCAAAATCACAAGAGCAAGTGACCAAAGTTTGCTCTCGCAAAGAGCAACAAAAAATGAAATGGATGTTTTGAAGAAAAGCAAGGAAGCAAGATGGATGAAGTTTCGAAGAAAGGCATGGAAGCTACGATGGATGGTTTGAAGAAGGGAGGAAGAAAAATGGAAGGTTTGAAGGAAGACATGGAAGGTTCAAGTGAAGGTTTGTCAAAGTTGATACAAGAAATGATTCCTAATGGCTAAAAAGATAGGGAAGAGGAAACTCATGATGAGAAATACAAATAAATGTTTATCATGATTTCATAAACTATAATGTTGGATTGAAGAACCACCATATTCCAAAGATGGATATGAGGAAGTTTGATGTCACATCCCGTAGCATGGATACTACGATAGAGCAATATTTTGATCTCAATAATGTGCAAAACAGCACAAAAAGGTACGCATTGTAACTTTACATTTAGAACCAAATAAATTTCTTTATGGTATCGATGGATTTTTATCTCGTAAAAAAATTGTCACTAGTCAATTTTACCGAGGAAATGATAGCGCATTATGAGGTTACAAAGAGCAACATCTTCTTTAACCAATTGATAAATCTCAAACAAAAGGGTTCAAACTGGTGGAGCACATCTGAGGACTTCCAAAAATTCGAATACAAGGGTAACTCTATATTCTAGAGGAACATAGGATTGATGTCTTCATATGGAATTTAAAGGATAACATCCAAAGCATGAACTTTGTGTTTGGGAACCCCGATTCACTTTGGAGAAGGCATTCAGTGTTGGAAAGAAAAATTGGATGTAAAATTATGGCGACAAGGAAGCCTACCACTCACATCTATAAATATGAAAGTGTTGCTACTCCTATAATTCCACAACCTACAAGGTTGAAACCACAAAAAATTTGAAGGAAAAAGAGCAAAATGGCTTTGCTACAAACTTGTGATAGAAAATACACTAAAGGTCATAAGTGTGCCGAGAAGAAATTATTTTACATAGATTGTGAAGAGGGAGGAAGAAAATGAACAAGAAACTTTTAAAAAGAAGAGGATATACACCAAGAACCAACTCTAGAAGAGGAAATGAGTTTTACCATATTATGTAATTCATTACAGGAATTACCACTCCTTAAACTCTCAAGATAAAAGGGCATATCAAGAAGAAAAAAGGGTGATAGTGTTGATTGATTAAGGTAGTACCCATAATTTTATTCATTGTAAGGTAGCTAAGGAATTGAATTGTTTCCTATACCCAACACTAGAATGTCAAGTGATGGTTGCAAATGGAGGAACTCTAAATTTCTCTAGAAAATGCCATAATGTCAAGCTAAACATGGGGAAATATGTATTGAATAGTCCGATTTTTTCCATTCCAATGGGGGGTGTTGATGTTGTACTAAGAGTACAATGGTTAAAATCTTTGAGGATGGTAGCTTTTGATTTTCAAGAACTTTTCTTGAAAACAATTTCAGAAGGAAAGGAAATCGAATTACGGGGTATAGCAGGGAAGATAGGAAATATAATAAGCTTTAATTTCATGACAAAGCTTCCGAACAAATAACAAGAAGGCGTAACTGTACAATTATGCTCACTATAAGTTCCAACATCAAAATCATCTATTTCTGTAGATCTCCAAAAATTATTGGACAATCATTCCAAGGTGTTTGAAACTCCAAATGGCCTCCCACCTATTCATGATCATGATCATGCTATTCATTTGATTCCAGGAAGTGTTCCTCCAAACATCAGGCCTTACAAATATCCTTATGTCCAAAGGAGTGAAATTGAACGTATGATTGTAGAAATGTGAGAGGCTGGTATAATTCAACCTAGTCAAATTTCTTTCTCTGCTCCAGTAGTGTTGGTGCATAAGAAGGATGGATCATGGCGCATGTGTATGGATTATAGGGAGTTCAATAAACTCACTATTAAAGATAAACTTCCCATTCCTGTGATTGATGAATTATTGAATGAATTACATGGAGAAATTTATTTTACCAAGTTGGATCTTCGTTCAAGATATCATCAAATTAGAATGAATACTGAAGATATTCTGAAAACAACATTTCGAACTCATGAGGGTCATAATGAATTTTTGGTAATGCCTTTTGGCCTTACCAATGCACCTTCTACATTTCAAGGGTTGATGAATTCCATTTTAAAATGCTTTCTCAGAAAATTTGTGTTAGTATTTTTTGATGTCATACTAATATACAACAGGTCTTGGAAGGATCATGTTCAACATGTTGTCAGGGTGCTCAAACTATTGGAGGAGAAACAATTATATGAAAAAGCATACAAATTTTTCTTTGGAGTACAAGAGGTGGAATATATAGTTCTTATTGTATCTCAAGAGGGTGTTAAGGTAGACCCTAACAAAATTAAAGCCATTAAGGAATGGAAAGTCCCCACAAGCATAAAGTAGTTGTGAGGATTTCTCGGGTTAACAGTATTATCGCTAAGTTTGTTAAGAATTATGGGAGAATAGCGCACCTCTAACAACATTATTGAATAAAGATGCATTTTCATGGACTTCCTAAGCAACTAAGGCCTTTGAATATCTTAAAGAGGAAATGTGCCTAGCACTACCAATACGCTACTTTCACAAAAAACATTTATTGTGGAATGTGATGCCTCAGGAAATGGAATTGGTGTTGTTTTAAGGCAAGAAGGAAGACCCATTTCTTTTGAAAATCATCCAATCAAAGGAAAGTATTTACAGAACGCTATTTATGAGAAGGAAATGTTGGCAATACTACATGCACTAAAGAAATGGTGACCTTACTTAATGGGAAGACACTTCAAGGTAAAAACTGATCATGATAGTCTTAAACACTTTTTGGAACAAATACTATCTTCAAAAGAGAAGAAAAAATGTCTCACAAAGATGTTGGGTTATGACTTTGAAATCATATACAAAAAAGGGAAGCTAAATGTTGTTGTAGATGCACTCTCAAGAAAGGATGAAGAGGTGGAAGCATTGCTTTGTGCCATTTCTATTATCCAACCAGATTGGATAACCGAATCAATGGATGAATGGAAGAAGCAAGAAGAAGTGTGGACACTCATTCACAAGTTGCAACAAGATCCTATTACATCTGATACATTTATCTGGAAAAATGATTCCTTATGGTAAAAATATCTCTTATATATTTGCAAGAATTCCCAACTAAACAAAAGGTTCTTTGGAATTTCACACTTCTCCTTTAGGAGGACACTTAGGATTTTTAAAAGCTTACCACAAGGTGAAGAAAGAATTTTATCGATGGCCTTAAATCTAGTTATCTCAAAATTTTGCAGGAATGTTTGGTTTTCCCGCAGCAAAGTTGAGACACAGACCTCGGTCTTCTACAAACCTTTTATCCATTCCAAGTCAACGCTCGAGTGAGATTTCAATGGATTTTACCGCGTATTTACGTAAAGTCCGAAGGAAAGAGTGTCATAATGGTGGTAGGAGACATAATTGCAAAGTATGCACACTGTGAATTATCTCATGCATTTGTGCCAAGTACAATCGTGCTACATTTATGGAAACAATTCGGGTAAGCTACATGGAAACCCAAAGATTATTGTAAGTGATTTCAGATCCGTCATTTTCTTTACTAGAAATTTCTTTGGATGGAATCGGGTACTCAACTAACTCCATAACTCATATTAATCGTCCTCAACTCATGGTCAAACTAAAATAGTGAATAAATGTTTGGAAGGGATATCTTCGTTGTTTTGAATCTGGCTAACAACTACAAATGGGTCAGCGTTACCGTCAATCATGAATGGTACAAAACTCTCCTTCCATATCGCAAAGAAATGACCCCATTTGTGGACACAAATAAATGGTGATATCATCCACCATCCATCACATCTTCTTTTTAAGGAGAAAATTCTAAGTTTCAAGCAAGCGGAAGATCTACATCGAGCATCAACAAGTAAAGTTATCCCACTCTCAATGGATAACTAAATTTAATAACAACTGAAATGGAAACAATAAAAGCATCAGCATCACAAGCAGAGAATATATGACTGCAGGGAGATCCAGTATTTGTTTACCACAGGTTCACATGAAGATGTCCTCAAGCAAGCTAAGAAGGATAATAAATTATCACCAAAGCACTTTATGGTCCTCACAGTAGGTGTTGCAAAATATTGGTACCTATGGCATACAAATTGGAGCTTCCTACTTCTTTGCGAGTAGCACTCTTGTTTTCCATGTTTGCATGCTTAAAGAAGCACATAGGGACAAAATTCTAGGCTTAAACAGTATTGCCAGTAACTTGATTAGAGGAAGGAAAATCATGTAGGAAATAGGATCATAGGGTAGACCAAGAGTCCGCAAACCACAGCCGTGCACTCACTAGAAGCCAGTATGCTAAGTTGGACATAAACAAGATGAACCTTTTGGAGTCTTAAAGTAGAAAATTACGATTGATGCTAAGTACAGAATTTTTATATCTGCTGTTAAAGTTGTTTGGGTATGACTCATCACCGTCAGGCACGGAGATCCTCGATCCTCACTATGTAGGGCACCTCACCGTCGTGTGCGCAGTGGGATATTTTGGGATTGTAAGTGGATTTTGATATTAATATATATGGCAGCACTGGGACATCTTATGCTATTTGGATCTGTTCGAGATATATGATTAAGATGCGAAAGTGTCTAGTTTTAATTGCTCGAATCGTGGAAAGTATTCATGTTTTGGTATACGTATATCTGTGATCTATTAATTTATGTGATTATAGTGTTTTATTCTACTAGTCATTACGCATGTGGATGCAGAGGTATATTACTAGATTCGTGCATAACTACTGTTGACGCGTGGATTATATTTTCAATAAGCTCGTGAATAGATCTGCTTAGTGCGAACTCATAGGCCGGGAATGTATATGCTTTACCTACTCTCTCTCGTGTTGTGAAACCAGGTTTCCAACAGACCTCCCATACCGCTTCGAGTGACACTTTGTGTTGCAACATGGTCATCTCAACTCCGTTACTATTACATGGACTCTAGCACACCATGCAAGACCACTTTTACTCCTAAGCTAAAATTGCTTTCACCATGAAAAATAACTTATTTAAAGCACCTTTATTAAGTTAGCCATAGTATCTAAACAGAAAACATGAGGAACAGATGGAAACAAATCCACATTTGCTTTGATTTTCCTCAAGGAATAATTAGTGTAAACAATAGTTTACTGATACATTCCCGGTCATGTTTTAACCCAAAACAGAAAAGTGCACCACTAGATAAATTATTATTTTATCTCATTTATTTTCTAGGAATAATTATTTAAACTCATTTAAATAATATTCCTTTTGTTAAATTTGACTAAATCATTCATTAATAATTAAATGGTAAATCATTATTTATCGAACCTTTTCTTCTCATGATGATAAGTCATGTAGCCTCGCCACATCATGTGGTCTCCCCTTCCTCCGGGCCACTCCATCTTTCTATTGTGACGATGAAAATCATAGAAGCCATGGCCCACCGACTTCATCCTTTTCCCGCCCACACTGAGATAGGTGCACCATCCGTTCTTATAGTGACGTTTCGCAGCTTGCATGCGCAAGCTTTACACCTCCAGAGCTCCCACAACACCCGCTCCCACCTGCCGACAGGACATACCTCACCCAAATCGTACTCCCTCCCATAGAGTGCATTCGATTTCCCCACTTTCGTGCTTAGGTTGCCGTGACTGGTCTACTCATCCTCCCAGCTTTATTGTCTCAGTGAAATAACCTTCTGCATGGACCTCTCTGGGCCCACACCTTATATCCCAGTTTTTTCCCATGGCCATCAATTTCGCGGCGCCTGAATATAGCTCATGGTGCTGGGCCATTTTTGCTTGCATTTGCTTGTGTTCTTCGAACGTTGCAAGGCATTGAAAATCGCTACCAATAATCACGGCCGAATACAGATGTACAAAGATAAGGTTTATTTAACCGATTCCTTTCTACATCGCAGCCTCCACCTTCGTGTTCATCATTTAGATTCTCACTTCTTGATCAGTGCAATTTGAGTGAGTCTATCGTGGCACAATCTCTCATTCCTTTTTAGAGCATTTGCGAGCGAAGCTGATGCTGAATTTGAAAAATCATTACATTCAGTCATGTACCTAGAGCACAAAATCACTATGTAGATAGCATTACAAACCATATTCTATATTGGCATTTAGCACATGCATTTAACACAAGACAATAACATAAAACTATAAAAACGATGCATATCCATAATATGTGTCATATAAAATGTTTTAGAGTCCATCAACTCTGATACATATGACATGCCCATAGCATGTTACAAAAACTCAAAATTGGGGGCACCATCTGCCCCTACACACTAATCACTATCTGGAGGATCCCGAGCCAATGGCTCTGCTCTTGCATCTCATAGATCACGCATCCCCTGTCCAGCCAACGCCATGTGCCACATGACCCCTCACCACTCTGAGGGTAGACCAATACATGGCTCTATGTACTGGTCCTCTAAGTCTTGCCAACCACGCTCTGAAACACTGGTCAGAAGCCTCTCACTTCTATGACAGATGTCCTCCGGGAGGGCTGCTGCATCCTCATTTTTCTACGCCCTCGATCCACTAAGTCCTGCAACCCATAATACTACAGGCTGTCCCATATACTCGGCCGGTTTTACCGGTGTTGTATCTACATACCAAAAGTGAAAGAATCAGTACCATATACAATACTCTGAAAATTTACAATGCACATAAAAAGATTATAAATTTTTCACTTACCATCGGGCCTCCATACTCGACCAGGAGGCAGTGGCAAATCTGGATCCCCAAAATAACTCATCCCACTATAGAGATAGTCGTCTATGTACAATGGCATCTGATCCTAATGAGCAAAAAACTGGGGTCGAAACACCCGTCCGACTGCCCCACCTCCCCCTCTGTATAGTATTTGCCCCTGCCAGCCCATCCTGGGCTCTCTTGGGCCCCCATCCTAGAGCTGTATATGAGGTTGAAGTGTCGGGATCTTCTCAAAGAAGAGCGATCAAAAAAATTTACCATATGCACAGTTATGGTTCACTTGACGCTTGCATAGCGACAACTATCATTTCAATGACGACATCATGATCTGGGCCCACCTATAGTAGGTCCCACTCAACACACTCTCCACAAGAATCATCTACCCTCCAGTGATGTGGTGGAGTGCCTGGTTGCCTAGGATCCGCAGCATTGCTGCAGCCACACCACGGGTCTCTAACCTCTCTAGAACCTCGATGGGTATCCGAGTCCCCTTGAATTGGAGACCTGGTTGACAATGGTGCTCTACAAACTGCATGATGTTTTTCCCTCACGGTAATACTGGATGCGTATTCCCAACCATCCCAAGTGGTGGAAGACTAGTCAGGAAATATATATCCTGGACAGTCAACTCAATTCGGTGCCCCTGCACTATAAATACCTCATGGTACAAATCCTAATAGCTGAAAATTAGGGCCAATAAGGGCTCTCCATCTCTCATCAGAGGGTTCTCCACAAAATTCAAAACCCCAAACCTGGCCAATGCATTACGGACACCCTGATCCTCCCGAATCTTCGACCGTAATGTGCCCAGGTCTCTCTCTCTCTAGTTGATTCGTAATTCTTCCATATATACAAAAAACATCATATTTTTTAGTGTATAGATAGGAAAGACTGTATCCAAACAGAAAAACCCAGCTCATAGCCAAAAAATAGCATAGAAACACCCCTCCCTGTTGGGTCGCACTTTTCAGGCCTAATCCTGGGACAGGTCACAGTTTTCTACCCAAAACCTGCTACCCAGGTCGCAGTTTTTTCCCCAAAAAGTGTGACCCGGCCTTGAAGAGGAGCAGGGGTCTATTCCTGAGCTCTGGGACATAAACTGAACTTTCAATCCACTGAAATTAAAGTGTAGGGTTAGACCTCTTACCTACAACTGACGGATCTCGATTCCAACTGTTAGTTTATCCGCTACGATCGCCGCAAGCTTTAGGGCCTTCTCTCCTCTCTACATTCACCACATCTCCACTTGCAAATGAGTGAATTTGGAGGGAAAATGCCTTATTAAAAGAAAAACCCCTAATTTTTCTCTAGCCTGCTGCGGAAAAACCGTAGCTTAGTTTGACAAACCGTCCACACCATTGGAAAGCTCTCACGGAGCACTCAAATGGGTATTTGTTAGTGTTTTGTGATTTGATACTTCACCAGGACACTTTTTGTCCATGAAGCATCACTTCACTACTCCCCAAAAACGAATTTCTTCACTTGCAACACTTGTACTTGGGGGCACCACTTTTTCTTCATACTTGTCCATGCTCGTGTTGATTTTCGTCGTGAGTAACCATCATGTACTCATGTTTTTATGGTCCCCATTGGACCTTTGCTATGTGGAAGCACCATCGAGTCGCCCTTGTTTAGAGCATCTGAGTTGCGTCATCATTGCATTCATGGAGTCTATCTCGAGTCCCTTTGTATCCCACTATAGTCATCCATCCTTCATTGCTTGGTTCCTCTCTCGTGTCACACATTATGGCCTTCAGTCCCACTGTCCCCTATCCCTCATGATATTGTGTCAGTCACTGCTAGGACATCCATGCTCTTTATGCTCTAACAAGGGAAATCATCCATCCGCTACTCAGTACCCCCCATTTTATCATCATCAGTAGTGTTAGTCTGTCAGTCGCTCTACTATTTTCTCTCGTGCCTTAGTTGAGGATCCCTTATTGCCTCACCTATGGTGGACCTCCTTTTGTCGACATCAGCTCATTTATTCCAGAAGACAGGTCTAGAGGGCGGTGTACCTTGGTTCTAGATTCCACTCTTGTTTGATGCCTCAGATCAGGCAAAGGGACTCCTTATTTCCCTTTGAATTAATTGTTTCTCAGCTCCAGCTCCTTTCAGCATGATCAAGATCTGTATACTTGATGGTTTAGTGATGCAGCAGATGATACCGACGATTCTCGAGTGTGTGTGAGATGTTTTCAGCTATCATGAGGGGGTGGCCCTAAAGGTAGCCCCCCACATGTCCGGATGACCTCTTCATTACAACCTTTGATCTAGCTCCATATATTTGATGATTTCAGCCTCAGCCGCTTGCAGCGCCTTTTTGTTTGCATGTATCAATCAGATTTTCAGATCCCTTTCCTGTTTACAGGGGCATCTGGGCTGTATTTGTATGTCATGTACTTAGATATTATTGTATAAGTCCTGGCTATTATCCCATCCATAGTATGTATGTGGGATCCATTATCATGTTTTTACCTGGCTCATGTTTATGCCGCATGTACTATATTGTTCAGTCCCTTGTTTACTGGATGCATTATTCATGTTTATGCCGCATGTACTATATTGTTCGGTCCCTTGTTTACTGGATGCACTATTATTTTTACTTTGTCTCGGTGGGCATAAGTATGCCTCCCCTGCTACCTATAGCACAGGTACTCACTCATAAAAGAGACTTGTCGCACCTGTAAGTCTTGCCTCCTCAGGGTCTAGTCCTTTAGTGCTTCGGTCTACCTTACATTTCTCTCTCTTTGACTTCCTCTTCGGTGTCTACTGATTGAGTTCTTACAACGTACTTCGGTCATATGATTAGCTCCTAATGCTCACATGCTGGGGGGAAATTTGTTACACCATTTTTTGGTCATCTAACTTGTTACTATTAGATGGATCTAAGTACACCATGTAAGACCAATTTTACCCTAAGTAAAATTGCTTTCACTATGAAAAATAGCTTAGCAAAACACCTTTATTAAGTTTTTTATGGTCTAAACAGGAAACCCCATGAGGAAATATTAAATAAATCCACATTTGTTTGATTTTCCTTAAGGAATAATTAGTTAAACAACAGTTTAATTAATATTCCTGGTCATATTTAACCCAAAAAAGGAAAATTAATTAGATAAATTATTATTTTATCTTATTTATTTTCTAGGAATAATTATTTAAACCTTATTTAAATAATATTCCTTGTTAAATTTGACTAAATCATTCATTAATAATTAAATAAATCATTATTTATTTGATTATTACTCAACCACATCCTTAAAATGATAAATAAATCATTTATTTATTTATTATTTACAAATAAATGGATTTGACCCAAGTTAAATTCCTTTTCCCTCCAACAAAAATAATAAAACATTCCATAAAAGCTGGATCTTGATTTGGTTAATAATATTTTAACTATGCACCAATATCTAGACTAACTCAATATTTTGTTATAAATAGAAGGGTTTTTCCATTCATTATCACCTTTTGTTGCCTAAGATCACTCTGGATCTATACTTTTGGTCTAACTTTGATCCACCATCATTGCCATATTTTTCTATCCTTTTGCTTGTGATCTCCCTTTGAGTTCCTTTTCATTTGGGTTTTCTACACCATCAAGAGAGAGGAATTTTAGATCTGAAGTGCTAAGGACTTACAAGAACCCATCCCATTGAGGAGAACTAGTAACATCCTTCTAATTTTTCCTCCCAGGTGCCATTAATATAAAATTCATTCAACATATTCTTATCTTGTCTATTGGATGCATGATGTAAATCACGTTTTATTTACTACTTAATGTCTTTTCATGCATAGATCTAGATTTTTTGTAGCATTTATCTTGATCAACTAATTGCAGATCTGAAGATATTGGCAGCCATCTTTTTCTGTTAGGGTTGTTTATTATGCACAGCTAAAGTGATATTTTTTCGTACACTTTCAATTAAGATTCATACTAACACTTTGGCCTGTGCAAGCAGGTCACTACCGAAAGGGCCAGTAGTATAGGGGTTTGTTGGAAAAACTTAACCTCCAAACCTAGGTCAAGACCCCTCGAGCCAACAAATGGTTCTGTTTCCGAGACTGAGAGCATTTTGAGAGAGGGATCGGATAATGCCAAGAGAAAATTGGAGACCTGAGAAGAAAGAAATTAAAGAGTGGCTTGAAAAGAAAATTCAAGAATTTGCGGTAAAAGAGAATCGTAGTGCAAAGTTGACAACAGAGAAGTGGAAGAATACATACATTTTCACAGATATCTATGAAATTTTCTTCGTGAAATTTGCAACCGAGCTTCAGGAGTGGCTTGCAAGGCTTGTGGATCAGAACTGGATCATGGACTAGCATGATAGCTAAAATTCTAAGTGTTTGGAAGAGTGCCAAACCTAAATGACTCTGTGATTCTGGCGCCACAAATGGTTCTCAAAATTGAGGTTGTATGTGAAAGTTATTGATGTTTTAAATCTCCAGTAAACTCCAAAATTCATTTGACCAAAGTTGGCTTTTTAAATTTGGAAAAAAATTAAAAAAAAATATTCCCCAGAATATTCCTTGGAGGGTGAATCTATTTTTGACAAGTGGCATATGCTCATTGGGTATTAGTTTGACTTTGTTTGGTGCAGAGCAATCAAGGGCTGCCATGTTTCATAGAAATTTTGTTAGCCGACAGGGCTCGAACTGGTGACCTTGCTCGCTCGAGCCCAAAGGCTCGACCATCCAGGCTAGTAGTGTTTCTTAACATCTATGGGTTCCACGTTTATTATAAAGTTAAAACATGAATTGGTTGGTGGTAAAGGGGGCCAGTCCCCACTTCAAAGCGCTCCATACGACTAGGTTGAGCGACCAAGAGCTAACGACAATGACATAATTCGTTAATACAAATTAATTAGCGCTAAAATGTGGTTTATCCCTTAAATTTTTCATTAGTGCCTAAAACACGATTAGTTGTTAAGCCTATTTAAACCGCTCTAATCCATGTTTAATTTAAACTAATCCAGAATTAAAGAGATGGCAGAATTTATGGCGGGTCTGAGAATTTCGGAGGGTCGGCGAACTTTGGCGCTCCTAACTGGAGTTCCTCCAGTTTTGGAGGAGGTTTTTGGGGGACATTGGGTAGTTTTCTTGTTTTTGCCATAACTCCCTCATTATTGAACCAAATTGAGGAAAAAAATAGTCAATTTTGGCTCTCTACAACATATCCCCTATTTTGGCAATATGTGCAAGTATTATGCACCTTCTTTGAAAGTTTTCTTTGCTTCATCTTCTTCTTGCATGCCTTCTTCGTCATCCAGCATCTCGAAACATCATGGTTAAATCAACCACAATATGTATAGCAAATATTTCTTCCATTTAATCATGCAAATTTATCATGCTTTGCAGAAACACAATCAAATTGATCATGGGAAGATTTATACCTCTCGTGCTTCTTTGCATGTTCATCCTTTTTTCCTTCATGAGGAGATGAACTAGTAGAGGCTCCAGCTTTCATTTGCATACTAACATCATCGTTCTTGTCTTGAAAACTGTCTTTTTTTCACTCACTTAGAAAATTTCTGGTGAGAAATTTGCAGAAGGAAACTGAACATCGCTGCCTTGATCAATGATCCAAGGTGGCTCAAACAAATGAGAGATTTGTTGGGAGACAACATGTCCCCTCTTTTGGAAATATGTGCAAGTATTATGCACCTTCTTTGAAAGTTGTCTTTGCTTCATCTACTTCATGTATGCCTTCTTCCTCATCCAACATCTCGAAACATCATGGTTAAATTGACCACAATATGTACAACAAATCTTTCTTCCATTCAAGCATGCAAAATTGTCATGCTTTGCAGAACCACAGTCAAATTGAACATGGGAAGATTTATACCTCTTTTGCTGCTTTGCATGTTCATCATTTTTTCCTTTATGAGGAGATCAACTAGTAGAGGCTCCAGATTTCACTTGCAGATTAACATCATTTTTCTTGTCTTGAAAACTGTTTGATCTCACATGCTTGCCATACGCTGCATGTCTACCATCTTCTTGCTGCAACAAAGGCTTAAATCAATTTTAATCATCCTGGAAACAAATTTGACATATTTTCATCTTAGAACTTTGAACAAAAGTTCTCTTTGAAGTAGCCTCACATTTGTTTGAGCCACCTTGGATCATTGATCAAGGCAGCGATGTTCAGTTTCCTTCTACAAATTTCTTGCCAGAAATTTTTTGAGTGAGTACAAGAAAGATAGTTCTTGACAGGAGGACAATCACATCAAGGAAGGGAAGTGTGAATTGCTTTCTAGTTGTGGTTCAAAGTCACTAGCCATGCAATACAAGTGTTTGGAGGCTGAAGAGAAGAGGGTGTTGTACTCTCATTTACTGTATAGATCAGTATATCAGTCTTTTGGGGTCCAAAAGATTCCTAGTGGGGAGGTGTGATTAGAACTTGATCAAGGACCAAAATGATAGCTCAAAATTCAAGGTGCTCAGAAGAGTACCAAACCTAAACGACCATAAAGGTCTCATCACTGCAATTCTGGCGCCATGAACGGTTCTCAAAACCGAGGTCATATGTGAAAGTTATTGAGGTTTGAAATCTCCAGTAAACTCCAAAATTCTTTTAACCAAAGTTGACTTTTTAAATTTGGAAAAAATAAAAAAAATAGTATTCCCCAAAATATTCCCTAGAGGGCGAATCTATGTTTGACAAGTGGCATATGCTTATTGCGTATTGGTTTGACTTCATTTGAGGTGGACCAATCAGGGGCTGCCACGTGGGAGGCCCGGAGGTTGCCACGTGGCCTCAGGCCATAGAGAAATTGGTTTATCACAAAAAATTTGTTAGTCGGCAGGACTCGAACTGGCGACCTCGCTCGCCCAAGCCCAAAGGCTCGACCATCCGGGCTGGCGGTGTTTCTTAAAATCTATGGGTTCCACGTTTATTATAAAGTTAAAACATGAATCAGTTGGCGGTAAAGGGGGCCAGCCCCTACTTCAAAGCGCTCCATACGACTAGGCCGGGTGACCAAGTGCTAACAGCAATGACTAAATTCATTGATACAAAATAATTAGCGCTAAAACGTGGTTTATCCCTTAAATCCTTCATTAGCGCATAAAACGCGATTAGTTGCTAAGCTTGTTTAAACCGCTCTAATCCATGTTTAATTTAAACTAATCCAAAATTAAAGAGATGGCAGAATTTATGGTGGGTCCAAAAATTTCAGAGGGTCGGCCAACTTTAGTGCTTCTAATTGGAGTTCCTCCAGTTTTGGAGGAGGTTTTTGGGGGACATTGGGTAGTTTTCTTGTTTCTTCCATAAATCCCTCATTATTGAACCAAATTGAGGGAAAAAATAGTCAATTTTGGGTCTCTTCGACATTCTTAAGTGTTTGGCACATGTTTCAGGTCAAACAGAGGTTATCTTCAACAATTTTTGCTTCAAGGAAGATGAAGGGGCCATAGGGCCACCATGAGGGCAAATCAGTTTGAGGCATAGCTAGGGGAGGTAGAGTCCTTTTCCAAAGTTCCAGTAGTTTAAATTGGATAATTAAGATGTTTTGAATATGATGAAATGGTTTGCAGAGCCTATAGAGAATGCTTGAAGGCTGAAAATCTTCAGTAAAGTTCCAGGGGCCATCAATGCCAGCTTTTTCCATCAGCAGTTTAGGGCTTAGCCAGAGCTACTTGAGACCATATGTAGTGAACCAATGGTCATTCTTGACTGTAAAGATAATTGTGAATCTAATGATAGAGGTTTCAACAAGTTTTAAATACTTCTAGAGGTCGACAACTCAGCAGAGAAGTTTTCATTGACCTTAGTGCCAGGGGGTGCCGATAGGTGATTGAGGCAAAATCAGAGCATCCAAAGGCCATTTTTGATTAATGAAAAGTATATCATGACTATTTACGAAATTTTGGAACCAATGGAAGTGGTTTCAGAAAATTTTGAGAAATTCTAGAGCTCGAGAAGCCGATGCGAAGTTTTTGGCAGCCTTGGGAAAACCATGGAGGATAGCCTATTTTGGGGATGTAGTGCTCGATTTGAGAAATTTATCAGTTGGTATTTGGTGTCTGATGTGTGTTGTATATATCAGGAGTGGTTTCAGTGACAGAAACAAAATCCTGAGGGAGTTTGTGCCATTTATAAGCTCAGAGTAGCTTAGTGCACTGACAGAAGGAATTGTGTCAACAAGAGCCTAAAGTTGTTTGCAGAGTTTGGACAGCCATTAGAGGGATATTGATTATATTTTCAGCCTTTTGGGTCATTTTTTGTATTCATTGGAGTTAAGTATTTAATTTTAAAAAGAATTACCATAATCCCAAAGATCCGAGTCATGATGACCAATTTCAAAGGAGACGTAGCCCACGGGATTTCGGGTGAACTCCTAGATTAAGTTTTCTCTTGTGTTTAAATGTCTATTTTCTGCATTATCTTGCTATTATATATGCTAAATTTAAGCAAGAACAAATGAAATTAAGACAAATAAATAGTAAAAATTCATACACCACTTTCAAGTAAATAATTCAGCAAAATTGTCATGTACAAGCTAAATCATTTAATTTAAACTGAGTGGTAGGTTCTTGAAATACATACAAGTTATCCAGACCATTTTTAGATCACTTGTAGATTTCCAGAAGTGTTGGAAGGATGAACGGGTCACGCAGTCGACCCTAGAGTTTATCCAACAGTTGGAAAAGACTGATAACACCATCACTCTTACGGTAGATCACTGGGTGGACAATGTGCTAGGGGGATTTGTGACGGAATTTGAAATCGATCAATTCGTGTCCTATTCGGAGGCAGAGTAGAGGTTCTTCAAGGGTTTCCAGGGTAAGTTTCTGAAAACCTTACCATTACTAATTAAGATATTACTGTGTGAAAAGAGCATTCTATGTAGTCATACATAGTGAATGAGCCCTGATCAAAGCGAGGGTACAACGTGGAGTGGAAAATACTACAAAACTAATCAAGAAGGAGATAGATTTGTCTACAGCCCAGTAAGGAATTCAGTTGCGCATAGCCCTCCAAATACACCACCTTCAACTTAGCATAGGGGTAAGAACTCCCCAGTACCTCCACCATCGGAAGACGAGATGGCCTCACATATGAAGCTACCTACCTTCAAGGGCGTAGGGGACAAGGATATGGATTGGTTATGGTTTATTTCAGGATCGATATGGACTGTGTAGAGCATGGCCAACGATGCTATGAAGAGGGCACATCTATCCCTTGCCTTTGAAGGAAGAGCCTTGGACTAGTATATGGGATACATAGCTCAGCATGTGAATGTGACCATTGAAGAGATTAAGAATGCCTTGAAACAACAATTCAAGAAGCCTAAGTCCTACTCTCAGATAGTGAACGCTCTGAAAGATTTCAAGCAAGGACCCTCTGAGTCTGTGTGGGAATCTGACCAATGACTGAAGAAGGTAATCAGAGAAGGGGAATTTCTATATGGTGACAAACATCACAAGGAATGGTTCATTTCTATGTTACTACCTCACCTATGCGTACCTATGGGTCACCAAGCCATTGAATCACAGGAAAAAGCCTTGGAAATTGCTATGAAGTTGGAAGTTGTGCCAAGGGATGATACCCAATTGGGAGTACAACAAATCTAAGAGCAGCTGGGGGCAATGCACATGGAGATTCAGAATCTGCGAAAGGACTGAGGGAAGGAAGCTAGCCCAGACATATGGTGCATACGATGTAGGGTATCAGGGCATACCAAGGATCAGTGCCCACTGTTGGTAGACTACCTACAGGCAGGGCGACCTAGTCCATTGCACCCAGGACCAAGTGGACCTGTGATGTGGTGTGATGATTGACGTATAGCTGGTCTGCACGATACTAACCATTGCCCCCGACTAGGTGCATATGTCCCAAAACTGAAGCAACAATGGTGCAGATTTTGCTGGTCAATAAGGCATGATGATTAGAACTGTCGAAATTATGATCTGATGATAGACCAGGGAAACCTATATAGGGTAAAATCAGACCCTTCCTCACCAAGGTCCCCCTGAGGTATGGGTGGCTCCCCAAATAGGGGTAGGGGAGGGGGCCGAGGTGGAAGCGCAGGTAGGGGAAGAGGACAACTGATCTTCTATAACCGCGGAGAAATAGGGAACTTCACAAGGGACTGCACGAACCCTGCAAGACAATCCTGCAGATACTGTAGACAACTGGACCATGTGATCGAAGACTTCTCGATTCTGATAGCTAAGATGCAGGAAAAGTAACAGACACCTATGCAGAATTTAGAAAGGGTTAAGGCAGAACCTTGAGATGAAGGACTAAGCGTTAATGTCATAACGCACAGTGGCATGGCCACCGGGGGAGCTGCGGAGAAAGATGAGGCAGAGCCTTGTATCCGAAAAGTAGTCATTCAACAAGAAGGTTTGGACTTACGGAAGGAAACGGAAACCTTTGTCGCAGCTTGCCAAGGCTTTTCTAAGGTTGAAGAATCTACTCCTCAGGCCCCTGTGAACCTTAGAGCCGATGATGAGGTCAGACCATTTCTGCATGCATGTATGAAGTTTTTGCACATCCAAAGGGCCATAGAAAACCTCCAAGCTTTGATAGATACCTACGCAGAAAGAGAAACCCCACCCATGGAAGTTAAGGATGTGCACAAACTGTACAAACATAAGAAGCGCATTGGTAGGGAAATACGGTTAACCACACAAATTGCTGATTATGAGATGGATCAGGTTATTCTGGACCTAGGCTCAGATGTGAACGTACTACCTAAGGAAACTTGGCAGCGAATGGGAGAACCAAAGCTGGAATGGTCCACCGTCTAGCTGCGCATGTCCAATCAGCAGAAGATCATACCATTGGGAAGATTATCAAAGATCGTGGTAGATATCGCAGGAGTTAGGGTCTGGGCCGACTTTGAGGTCATTCAGATTGTAGAATATGCAGACCCCTATCCTGCGCTCCTAGGATTAGACTGGACGATAGATATGGGAGGTGTCATAAATTTGAAGAAAATAAACATGGTATTTGAAAATGAAGGTACACAGGTGATAGTACCATTAGACCATGCAGAAGGAGAATGTTATACAGAGCTGGTGCGTGAGGAAGAAGATGTGGATCATATTTATAAGTTAACGGTGCAAGATGAAGATTGGATCAATCCCACAGCCGATGGTGTACTTTGCTTGGAAAAGGATAGTGAATGCTTCTCTGATTCTGACGGAGAGATGGAAAATTGGTAGAATCGGTTACATGATGTGTCTTCGCTGCGCTGCCTTAGGATCACCAAGGAATTCTGATGCATTTCCTATGAGGTAAGATAAATACCCTACTTTGACGAAACTGGTAGCATTAAGGAGTTTTTGCAAGCATTTGAAGCTGAGGTTCCAAGAGAGAGAAGGTTATGGGCCCTTAACTTAGATATGTGCACAACGCCTGTGAGGTAGTGGGATATGCATAAGGAGGAATTCTAGGATTGGGAAGAGTGTCAGGATATGATGATCTCACGATTCGAACCTCCAACCCACTTGCACGTAAAGACATTCCTTGGCCCTGGAGACCCGTACGAGCATCTATTCACCTGGATGGAAAAATGGTGTGACCGGACTACAAAATAATGGGTTCACCTGTTTATTCATGCCTTGGGACCAATTCCCACTGCATGGTACTTAGATGCGGAGCTACATCAGTGCCCCCGCCACTGGGAAGCATTAAAGGATGAATTTGTAGGAAAATTTGGGCTAGCAGGAGGAACAAAGGCACTTAGCGAAGCTCTGTAGGATATATATACCTTCATATTTGATGACTCATGCCCCTATGCAGCACTTGGGGTACCGACATGGGAAACACAGATGCAGGATATTGCCAACTGCCGCAATATAACCTTAGAAGAATGCGATGAGGATCCACGCAATGTCTCTATCTCAGAGTTGGAGGGAGAGCATGCAGTTGCAGGACCTCCACTACAAACTGTAGACATTACGCAACCTCTGAAGCTGCGAGAAGTCAACATTGGCATAGAAGAGAAGCCCAAGCTGGCTAAAATTAGGGATTATTGGGATGATGATACTGTAGGTAAAGTTGTCGAAGTACTCATGGAATATCAGGACTTATTCCCGATGACGTTTTCGGAGCTTAAGGGGATTACAGGGGACCTAGGGGTCATGCACATCATGCTAAAACTAGATGCACACCCTGTAAAGTAGCAGCCCTATCGGCTGAATCCTAAGTATAAGCAAAAGGTTAAGGAAGAAATCGATAAAATGATCACCACAGGTATCATCAAATCGGTCGAACAGTTGGAATCAGTAAGCCTAATGGTGGTTTAGGCGAAAGAGACGAAGGGAGAGATACAAATCTGTGTGGGCTTGCACAAATTGAATGATGCCTGTGTACATGATCCATTTCCTACACCATTCTCCGACGAAATCCTTGATAGCATAGGAGGGCAGGAAGCGTACTCATTAACAGATGGGTTCTTAGGGTACCATCAGATCAGAATTGCACCTAAAGATCATAGCAAGACTACGTTTTCCATTGAATGGGGATCCTTCCAATATACAATTATGCCGTTTGGACTCAAGAATGCCCCTGCTATCTTTTCCCGAGTAGTAGTCGCAATATTCAAGGAGTTCATCCACAAATTTTTGGAAGTTTACTTTGATGATTGGACTGTCTTTGACTTAGTAAAGAAGCACGTTTCAAACCTGCGCATGATGTTGGATGCCTATATAAAGCACCAAATTTCCCTGAATATCAAGAAGTGTATCTTCTGTGTACCCTTCAGAATCTTTCTCAGACATATAGTATGCCGACAGGGGTTGACGGTTGACCCTGCGAAGGTTGCAACGATCATAAATCTGGCAGTACCTACAACTGAGAAGCAGTTGTGTTCAATCCTCAGACACACTGGCTACTATAGGAAGTTCATTAAGGGGTACACGCTGATCACAACGCCTATGGAAAAGCTACTTAAGAATGATGTTTCATTTTTTTGGGATGACGAGTGTCAGAAAAGCTTTGAGCTACTTAACGAAAAGATGGTCTCTGCACCTATCCTCATTTTTCCTGATTGGGTGAAGGTTTTCCATGTTCATGTTGATGCATCAAGAATTTCCCTAGGAGTGGTCCTTATGCAGCCTAGAGACAGAGACATTGATCATCCAGTTGCATTTGCTAGTAGGAAACTATCTCGTGCAGAGTGTAACTACTCTACCACGGAACGAGAGCACTTGGCAATGGTATATGCGTTACAAAAGTATCGGCACTATCTATTAGGAGGACACTTCAAAATTTTTACAGACCATTCATCTTTAAGGTACCTAGTGAATAAGCCTATGTTGTGGGGGGAATCTGCCGATGGCTGCTACTGTTCCAGGAATACGACTTTGAGATCATTGTCAAGCTAGGGAAGTTGAATGTTGGGCTGGATCACTTGTCCTGGATTGAGACTGGTGAGGAACCAACCAACCTAGAAGAAGGATTGCCTGATTCACAGTTGTTTGCTATTAAGATAGTTGATGCACACTTGGCTGACATCATTCAGTTCCTGCCTCCAAGCATGGCACTCGCAGAGTATTCGGTGCAACAGAAGAAAGAGTTGGTAACCCACGCTGTGGATTTTACCATTATCACAGGCCATCTATATAAGATGGGAGCTGATGAAGTGATGTGAAGGTACGTTTTGGAACATGAGCGGAAAGCTATCTTGGCAGAAGCCCACAATGGGGTAGCAGGAGCTCACTACGTAGGGAAAGCCACGACGCAGAAGATCTGAAGGACTGGATTATGGTGGCCCACCCTACATAGTGACTCTCATGACTATTTTAACACCTATGATACATGCCAATGAATCGAAAGGCCGTCCCACATGGATGAAATGCCCCTTCAACCACAAATGGCCCTGCAAGCATTCGACAAATGGGCCATCGATTTTGTAGGGCCTGTCAACACACCCAGAAAGAAGATAGGTGAAAGTTACATTATAAATTCTACTGATTATGTAACTAGGTGGGCCGAAGCACAAGCGGTAAAGGATTTCATTGCAGATATCGCTACGCACTTCATAATCGAGCAGATTCTTACCAGATTTGGATGTTCGAAAATCCTGATGAGTGATAGAGGTACGCACTTTGTCAATGAAACAATACAGGCCTTGATGGAAGAATTTCGGATCCATCATGAAAAAAGAACTCCGTATCATCCTCAGGAAAACGGAGTGGTCAAAGCTTTTAATAATGTCTTGGAGCATGCATTGACGAAGGTCCGTAATGTTGATTGCAGTGACTGGGACGTGTGCATCCCATCTGTTCTTTGGGCCTATCGAACCACCTATAAGAAGTTGGCTGGGAAAACACTATTTCGGATGGTTTATGGCAAGGAGGCCATTATGCACATGGAATACATTATTCCTAGCCTACACATCATAGCCTTTACAAATATAGTAGAGCCCAATATCATGGAGGAGCAGTTAGCATAGATTGTGGCTTTGGAGGAAGACCGGTTCATTGCTAATTTCCAACAGCAGGTTCAGAAGGCTCGGGATAAGACATGACATGATCGACATATTCGACAAAAGACCTTTACGGAGGGAGAACTAGTGCTATTGTATGATAGCCAATTTGTGAAACACCCGAGGAAGTTTCGACAGCACTAGCTAGGGCCCTATGCCGTTAAAGACATCACGGATGGCAGAGCTGTTCGATTAGCCACCCTACCTGGCGATATGCTTCCGAGCTATGTCAATGGAAGCCAGCTCAAACCGTATCAGATCAAATGAATATATGGCCAGAGTAGCTGTATAAACTGGGCTATGCCCACCAAGGAAGGTAAGAAAAAAAGGTACCATGATATTTGCAGGGCGTGGCCGCCGAATTTGATGAATGGAGGGATGTACGGGAGGCACAGGAGAATGTTCAGAGTGCAGATGGTGTGCTGGAAGCATAGAGGTGTGTTGGGAGCGCAGGAGATCTGTTGGGAGCGCAAGGCTACGGTGGGCGGACAGGAGGTGCGAAAACTAGCCACTGGCACGGTAAAATCGGGTAAAAAGAAAAAGTTTATGTTAAGAGGAGTGGGCGGCCAGCATTTAATGAGGTCATTTCTGGAGATTTTTTACCGTTTACTTGATGGTAAGTTCCAAGTGAAGTTTACCCAATGGTTGGTCGATCGCAAAGGCTATAAAATGAGGAGGATAAATGAGACAACGGTTCCATATTGCTTGAATAGCTTGTACTTGCCAAGTTTTTGCTCTGCACGATTTTGTGTCTTTTATTTTTTTTTTGATGTCTGGGCGCACTTCCCCCTCGAATAGTAGCCATCCCGAGTTTTTTTTTCATGCCATAATTACGATCATTAATCTTGTTGAGCCCTCTGAACCAGTGACCTTGGCAGAACAAGAAACTGAGGAAGTGGTGGAGATTGAGTCCTAGGCCGAAGAGCTTATCTCCATGCCGAGCCCAGCCAAGAAGAAGGGAAAAGAAAAAGCTCAAGGTTCGGGAAAACCTGTGAAATGGGTTGGGGTGAAGCCTTGTACTTCCCCGAGAAATGAAAAATCTCCACGAGCGACACCTTAGGCATGCTCTACTCAGGAAGAACCGTAGGCTGCCGCACCAATCAATTGGCTACTACCCTTTGTTCGGCCACACAGGCCATCAACAAGCACACCGAAGAACCTTGACAGCCTGATCACCTACCTACAGATGCCCTTGACCCCAAGAGAAGTCCCCACCATCAGTGAACCTTTTGGAAGGCTCCACGAGATAAAATTTGATGACCATGACTTGGCCAATTTTTAGGCCTTCCCTAAGTTGGAACCCGAGTTATACCTTGAAAGAGTTCAAGAATAAGATGGGATAAATATTATCCCCAAGCGCTGGGTGCATGGATTGGCCGGGTTCGGGCTACCGAACTTGCTACGGATGCCACACTTCGGCCACTACAACATCATGGATCATTTGGCACGACAGTTTCTCACCCTGGTTCATGATGGTTGTCTATGAATCTAGGACCAAATCCCCATAGATGCTGCGCTCATTCATCGAATTATGGGTCTTCCCTGGAGCGCGTTGTAAAGAAGTATGAAGGGGAGACTGCTGAGTATATGCACAAAACCTACCATGTGGATCGGAATACTCGAGGATTCATAATAAAATCTATCAGTGACTCTGGTACACAGTTGGGAACCAGGTTGTTATCATGCAAGATGATGCGAAAATGTCAAGTCGCAACCATCCCTGCATATGTGATTCAGTTAGTAGGCCAATGCGGGAAAGGGGTCTGCTTCAATTGGGCCCAATACTTGTGCGATGAGTTTTTGGCTAATGCCCGAGAATCCCAGGAGAAATGGTGAGCCTTTTGTTATTCCTGGTTGTTGTTTCTCATTATGCTGGTCATCTAGGAAGCACCAGAGGAATCAGTCCTCTCTGAGCTCACCCAAGACATGTGTGAAGGGGCTCGTTATACGAACTTGTGGGACATTAAGGATGCGCAGCACATAGAGGAAAACCAAGTATTCTGGGTCCTCTTCTAGAGCAGCTTGGCAGTAGCCATCAATTCCTGACCACAGTTGTCTCCAGCAGTGTATGATAAAATACAAAAGTATCGCCGCATTCTAGGTGACCATGCACAACGTCTAAATTCGAGGCCGCAAGGATCTTGCATGGGTTTTTCTCCCTTATATGGTTGAGGATGAAGAAATTGACAATGTAATTGCGCTATGGCCTCCTCACTGGAAGCTTGGCTTCAAAGCAGGCGTGAAGGGCGCCGAAGGAACTAGCACAATGAAAGTAATCCCACCTGTCAAATATACCGGAGGACCAAGCAAGAGCACGGGGAAGGGAACTGGAGCTGCATCATAGAAGGGTTCGCAACCCAGTTAGAGTATAGGAAAGGGCACCGAAGTTGCATCACAGAAGTATTCACAGCCTGATAAGAGTACGGGGAAGGACGTGGCCACTACAACACAGAAGGATGTGCAGCAGGATCTTGGGACCGAAGGGTAGGAGGTGGGAGGTACTGATTCCCCCCAATGCACGAAGTAGACGAGTGAGCGTTTTAATGGGTCACACAAGAAATAGCGCGCCATCTGATCAGAACGAGGTACAAGAGTTACACTGATCAAAGATGATCTGGAGGAGATCGTAGATGCGGTCACCTTGGCTGCAGAAGACAAATGGCTAGCTGTCGAGGAACAGTAGAATGCTGCATTTGATACAGTTCATGTAGGGATCCAGGCTCTGCAGCTCCAAGCATATACCTTGCATACTAGCATGACCCAAGAAAGGTCGCACCCAACAACTAGTAGCGCAGCCATGGTTACAGCCGAAATCCGTCCCTGTCTACTGCCTCGCAAAACCCTCATAATGAGTTCCCATGACTTAGGTGCGCAAGTCCATGCTTGTGCAGGAGTTCAGTTAGATCTAGCCCGACTACCTCATGAGTCATTGCAGCTACTCCATAATGCACTCTTTGAAGAAATCCAGCATTGGGATTGCCAAGTGCACCATCAGCTTAACATAGCCGAGCAAATTATTGGAGAGAAAGTTGCTGAAGTAGCTCAGACCCAAGCTACATGCACCCTTGCCACCGCGCAGCAGACAGAATTGGAACATTTAATTAGTAAGCTTTGTGCGGATTTTACAGATGAAATACCAGCCAAGGCTACCCCCCAGGCAAATATTGAGGGGTTGGTCGCAACCTTAAAATCTTCAAGGACAGAGAATTAAGTAGTGAAAACACAGATGGAGCAGTAGATTGTGGATCTACAAGAAAATTTGTATCCCGAGACACCACCGGAGGTCCGGGCCCAGCAAGATGCACTGGTCACCACAGCCAGAAATGTGATTACCGGACAGATCTCCCAGGGTGCCCAATTGCTAGATACAACCATGTTGTTAAGGACTAAAGTATAGCGTGACTTGATATTACATGAAATCAACCAGGACCTGCGGCAGAAGGAAGAAGTGTTCAAGAAGATCGAAGCCACAATGCCTACTCTGGTTTTGGCTCAACGATTAGCATGACTATGCAATATCCATGCCCTTTAGGACGATATCGACGAACTTCGCCAGAAGAAGCAGACTCTCAGTGACCATCTTAAGCCATGGGATGATGAAGCCCTCAAGCTCTCACAGGATATTGATGTTGTTGTTAAACAATTGAACCAGACTCTGGAGAGCGTCACCACTGCAACAGAAGGCCCGACTTCAAAGAAGCTAGTGGATATTGCTCAGAACGCTGTTGCTCAGAGTGAAGAAGTGTTGCCCCCACTAGTCAAGGCAGTCAAACTACTGTAGGCACAGGTGGAGACCCCACTATTGGAGTGACTCGGGATGAGTCACAAGATTGTGTTGGGGAACTGTTGGAACAATGTCCCCTAAAAGCTGTGAATTTTGTATAATTTTGAATATTTTTGATATTATTTAGTCTAGCATAGGGGTTTTGGGGTGGGTCAAAGCCCTGAATGAAATGTAATGGGTCAAGGGTAGACCAAGAGTCCACAAACCATGGTTTTCAGACCATTGGAACCATAGGCTAAGTCGATATAAATAGATTAACCTTTTTTAGTCTTAAAGTAGAAAAAAATTAAGATTGATGCTAAGCACGAATTGTTAGATATGTTGTCAAGTTGTTTGGGTAAGGACTCCTACTGGCTATGTGCGTGGAGATCCTCGGTCCTACTATGTGTGGACCCTGCTGGTTGTGTGTGCAGGTGGTATTTTGGGATTGTAAGTGGATTTTGATATTAATATATATGCGAGACATTTGATGCTATCTGGATCTATTTGGGCTATATGATTAAGTTGTGAAAGTGCCTGTTTAATTGCTGCGAACTGTGAAAGTATCTATGTTTTGTGTACATGTATCTATGATATGTTAATTGTTGCGATTATAGTGTTCTGTGCTGATAATTAGTATTACGCATGTGGATGCGGAGGTATTTACTAGATCTGTGCATAACTATGTTATACTATGGATTATATTGTCAATAAGCCTGCGAATATATCTGTTTAGTGCGAACTTGATAGGCTGGGAATGTATATTTTCTTACCTACTCTCTCTCAAGGTGTGGAAACCTGGTTTCAACACCCTCCCATACTACTTCGGGTGAGACTTAATCATGTGCAAGCAGGTCACTACCGAAAGGGCCAATGGTATAGGGGTTTGTTGGCAAACCTTAACCTCTGAACTTGGGTCAGGACCCCTCGAGTCAAAAAATCATATTGGAACCTGAAGCAGTCATGGAAACAAGAAATCGACAGCTATGAAATCGATCAATTTCAGAGTATCGCATCAAATGGAAGAACTTACCCACTGAATATTCTACATGGGAGGATGATAATTTTATATAGAAGCATCTGGAGCTACTGAAGTGTTGAGGACAACACTTTTTTTAAGGATACGGGCATGTTAGGTCCCTATATTACTAGTATAGTCCCTTATTGTTGTTAGTGTAACCCCCTTATTCTTATTTTTGCCCCCCCTATATCCCCAATATTGCTATTATTGTGCCCTTACATTATTATTGTTAGGTCGGCTAGGATTATATTGTGACACCATGTACTCCTATATATAGAAGGATGTTTTGTCATTTGTATCATCCAAAAATTGTTCATTTATGTAATGTATTGGAGGTTTCCCCCTCGAAGTGGCTGATTTATAAGGTGTTGATCTCTCTTTTCTTCTATTTCTGGAGCTGGTTTCATAACAAGCTCTGGCACCAAAGGTTATGAAACCAACTCCAAAAATAGAAGAAAAGAGAGATCAACGCCTTAGAATTCAGCCACTTCAAGGGTGAAACCTCCTTTACATTACATAAATGAACAATTATTGGATGATACAAATTACAAAACCTCCATTCTATATATAGGATTCCATGGGGTCACAATATAATCCTAGCTGACCTAAAAATAATAATGTAAGGGCACAATAATAACAATATGGGGGTTACACAGGTACAAAAATAAAAATAAAGAGGCTACACTAACAACAATAAGGGACTACACTAGTAATATAGGGACCTAACAACTATCCTGGAACCCTCCTCCCTAGCTTTACAATTTTCTTCCGAAAGCGTGGAACAAGAAGTGAATATTGAATTTCCAATCGAACCTCTTGTTGACAGAGATCCCATGGAACCTGTAATCGATGTAAAATTTGAGTCCACCCAAGAAATTATGGTTGAAATACCTGATGCCATAGCTTATTTTTCCCTTTCATCTTCTCCAGTTACTCTGGCAAAAACATTTTTACAAAAGATTAGTAGAGACCTGAAGGAGAAAGGGAAAAACAAGACTAGCAAAGAATGGAGTTGTAGAGGAAAGAAAATAGGAAGCTACAAAGGAAGGTACAGTAACTAAATAAATGGTTGTGGGACAGTAAAAATCAAAGGAGTTATGAGAAGAAAAATTAGAAGAAGAGAAAAGTTTGGGAGAATGAAACTCAAACTAAATTTGTAGAATTTGATGCTACTTCTACTGTGGGAACTAAAACTTGAGTTGGAACCATTAATAATTGATGTTTCGACTACCGAATTAGGGATCAAAACATAGTCACCAATCTTCATTTCGAGAGGAGCACATACATAACATGTACCTCCATATACTCATTTAATCGTGGAAGCTGCCATCCAGGTTTTGAATAAAAATATGGAGGAACAACAAGAAACTATAGCTCGATACCAGAAAGAGGTAGTATATTAGAAGCAGCATCAAGGGCTACTTTAAAAGTTTAAGGCATTACAAGCCATAAAGGATGAGACTTATACCAAGATTAGAGAAGCTAAGAAAAAGATTCAGACTTTGAAGGATCACCTTGGAAAGGCTACGGAACAAATAAAGAAAATTTGTTATATATATTCTTATGCTCTGTCGTGCAGATTTCCATCCTGAATTACACTTTATTTATGTTAGACTGATATTTACTGCTTAAATTCAAGGCCATACGGTCAGGGAAACCATATTAATTCAACAAAATTTTAGAATTTTTTACCTCTTTTCATAAGCAGGATGATCATATGAGGTAATTTTTATGTGAGTTGTGCATGCATAAATTCTTCCTAGAAGAGCAGCTAGATGAGAATCTTGTTCCTTTTATAGGGGATGTACAATTTAAATCTTTTATATCGTTATCTCATAATCAGATAAAGTGGGATAAAGCTTATAATATATTTCAAATAAGAGAGCTTGGCCTGGAACTCTGGTTAGAGGGGAGCCACATAGCCCTCTGTGCACACTTATTTGTCATAAAAAGTTTATGGAATAATATGATGTTGTTACTGCACTGGCACCCATTCATAGTGATGTCTTGCAATCGAGACTAGAATACCTGGGAGACATCAGGGTTGAATCTCTCCAAGGAGCCAAGCATAGATGGAAGGCATCATGTGGTGAAATTAAAAATAGAGAACCTTTTGGCTTTTGGAATTTCTAGCATGTAATGAGTAGGGAACGATATCATGTTCATATGGTGTTGGAAGAAGGTCCTAGTTGGATAGGGTGCAGATACAGATGCCCCATAATCTGGTGTCCTCAATCCTCCTAGAAATAAGAATATGACAGAGGCAGATAAGTATGTTTCCTTTCAAGAAATTTGGAAGCAGAACAAATTTAAGAATAATGGACAGGTGCCTTACCCAGCCTATTCTCTAACTACTCTTCATGTTAATCATTTTTTTGCATGAGGTCATGCAAAAATGTAAGCTAGGAGGTGATGTTGGGATTCAAAATTGATGCAATTTTCTTACGTTATTTATTATTTTTATATTAGTTTTATAAGCTTTTTGTGTGAAAAATGTGATAAGTCACGCAATATAGATCCTAGAAAGCCAGTCAATAAATTTTCATCATTTTATCTCTTTAATGAATTGATTTAAATTATGAAAGGAATGATTTATTTATGATTTGAACCGTTATTTGAATAGGGATATCTGATACCTGATGTTGTTCCCTGGAATATCCAAGGCATAATAGATTATGTGGAACTTTTTGGGTTAATTATAGCCAGTTGAATGAGATCGACTTCTATCCTGGATGAATCCGTTGAAGATGAGATCTTGTCCTTGCTATTATGGGAAACTATGGAGATTTTTGTAATTTGAATAAAGCATCCTGAGAACCTTCAAGATTTATTTCCATTTGAAAATAATATAGTTTTGTAATATTGAAATGAGGAATTCAACCTCAGCAAGGAGTTCGAGCTATAATCATTTTGATCTATATTGTAAAAATCTATAGACATTCCTTCTAACTTACTCGTTATAATTTAATGGAGACTTTTGTTGTTTCACTTTAACCCATCGTGTTGAGTTAGCTACGAGGCAGTTGAATTCCAACGATTTTGGGCCCAGTCCTAGAACTACTATTGTAATTTCTTATATCATTAAGTTTGTGTTATGTTTTCAGATTTGTCACTCAATTATTCAGTTGTTTCCTAGATATACATTTTGTTAATTAGATTCTCTGTTAAAGTGTGTGTTTTGTAGGAGTTACAGTGGGATATCATAGAATTATATTTATTACAATTGGTTCTTTGGAGTGTTATCTTTCCTGGGTGATTCTTGCTGGTTAATGTATATTTTTTAATTCTTATGATTTGATATCATTTCTAGCTATAGTGTTGTTCCTTTCTTAGAGATGTAGTTCCCTAGGAAACAATTTTGTATTTGGTTGGATTTCTTCACTATTTTTGGTAGGAGTCTTAACGATTTTATTCCTTTAGCAGTATTGTTTGTTTAAGATTGAAGTCTAGAAGCCAAATGTGAGTTATTTCTTTCAGTAAGTGTAAGTTGTTCCTTTCTTTCATATGTCTTTAATTTTCATCAGGTTCATACAAGTTAAGTGATATTAGCACCATTTCTTGCAAAAAATGTGTGGAAAAGGTTGAAATAAATAGACAAAACATGAGGTTGATGAATTAATGTGTAGATTTCAGTTGGTATTTTAGGATCAACAAAAAGCCCCAACATCAGGTCTCTTTCACACCGCAGTGTGGTCCATTTTATGTACTTATCTTCAAATCTCCTGACAAGGTAATATTGGTCCTTGACGACATCTCAAAAAGAATTCCAAGTGGGTGCAACTGAAAATAGTGAGGGCTCCTTCTTGTCCCTCTTCTCATAGTAGGTTTCCCACTAGTCCTTGATGTGGGGGGGAACTTTGAGGAGTGAAAAAGTAACCTTTTGCCTATTGGAAGAATTATGGAATGAAAAATAACCTTCCAGCATATTTAACCATTTGTCTATGACAACTGCATCTATTTGGCCTATAACTATAGGAATGTAAAAGTTCACTTGTACCTTTGAGGTGTATTTCGAATGAAGATGCTTTGCCCGCTGATACCTACCGAAGTACCTATGAAAATTTATTCATTATCTCGTTCCTTTGTTGCTCGAAGGCTTCTTCGAGCAAAATTTTGAAGTGATGTCCTACTTCCTCATCTTTCTTTTCTTCTGCCATGGAAGGTTGTGGGTATTGGTAAGGTTGGTCTTGCAAGGGTTAAACCAGTTCAATTCCTAACTCCTTACACCTAAACCTTGTTGGGTACATGCACAAAAAAACAGAGAAAGAGAAAACCGTTATGATACCAGTGATCCAAATTTTTTCAAGAATGAAATGAAATACAAATTTAAAGAAAAATAGAGAGCTACAATGAAAAAAGAACTTCAATTCATTCATAACAAATACTGAAAACATTTTACATGAAAAAGGGATATATACTAGCTCCTGGCGATGGTAACTTATCTTCGAGAAGAGATGTGACATATACATGCCTTCTAAACTATGTTACAATGAAGCTTGAAGGAATTTTTATCATAAATAAGAAGTGTGAAACCCTAACCCTAAGAGATGAAGTGCTAATGGTTTTGGGCCATGTTGGGGTAAGTTGGACCTACAAATTCCCGTGGTCATAACTTTGAAATACTATCTCTGTTTGGATACCATAATACCTCATTTTGAAAATGTCCACGAGGAGGAAAAAAACCGTGAAAGGAATTTTGGCACTTTTCTGGTCACTCCCTTTCCCTAGAAAACGTATTTTAGGACCTCAAAATAGCTACAGAAGTTTAGGACCCGAAAAATATTCAAAATAAAACGTTGTGCTAGAATTAAGGAAACTAAAAAGAAACAAGATTGAGGATCGAAGCGGAATAGGCGGGTGGCCACTAATGTCCACCTAGATCATTATTGTCTCAATTAAAATCATGTGGCAAAGAGAAAAATGATGTTGAATTTATCTTCTTGATCTTTTCAAAACTAAAGGGTCCTTTTTAGGTTTTTGCATCTACCTTCTATGTAGCAAGGGATACCCTTAGTGAAAAATTTCAAATTCCTAGATTTGATATATTTTGTGATCATCTCATATGAGAAAAATCTAAGTTAAAATAGCTAGATTTTCTCGCTAGCTCTTCAAATCAAGCTTTGATGGCTCATAACTCTAAAGGTCAGCATAAATCCTAGTCTCAACAAAAGAATTTTTTTGCACAAGGCTGTGAGTATCCCTCCAAGCCTAAGAAGAATACTAAGTCTTCTCCTCTAGTTTCTAATAATGAAGGATCCTCCTCAAAGGTAAAGAAAAAATAGAATAAGACGACCAAAACAGATGAAATTTGTACGTTTTGTGGCAAATAGGGGCATATTTAAGGAAGATGTTGGATATATTAGAAGAGGCCATGAAGAAGCAAAATATTTCAATAGGAAAAGGACATGCTTTATTAGCCTAATTTGTACATAAATATGCAGATAATTGGATACTTTATTCAAGAGCAACACATCACATGACTCATTTTCAAGATTTTCTTCCTTCTACATCTCATAGCAATATTTCACAAATTCTAGTTGGTGACTCTACGCAAATTGGAGTTTTGCGATCAGGAACTATAAAAATGACCAATAGGTGCATTAACAATGTGCTCCTAATCCCTGAAATTTCTTCAAATCTATTGTCCATTTATCAGATATGTCATTCTGGTGATGGGAAAAAAATAGAGTTTTCTCTAAATTAGGTAGTTATTAGAGAATTACATGATCTTGTTGTTGTTGTTTTTATTGGACATACTGATCATTCCTCCAGATTATATATGTTTTTCTTCTTCTAGCCTTCCTTTTCTTCTTCTTTTATATCTCATGTTGATTAATCGAGCAATATTTGACATGAAATATTTGGGCATCTAAATTATAGACATTTTCAATGGATGTACACTCGAAATTTGGTTGCAGGTCTTCCAAATATTACTTGTACTGATGGAGTATGTGTAGGATGTGCTCTTGGAAAGAAACACTAGGATATCTTTCCTAAAGGGAAAGCCTCAAGGGAAAAGACATCTCTTGAGTTGGTGCACAATGATTTGATGAAATTTTCAACTCCTTTTTTAGGGGCCAAATATGCATTAACTTTTATTGATGACTTTTCAAGGTACTCTTGGGTGTACTTTCTTTAGTACAAGAGTGAAGTATTTGCAACCTTCAAGACATTTAGGGCTCTTGTTGAGAAATAATCTTCATGTTCTATTAAAAAGCTACACACACATAATGGGGGGAATATGTGAGTAAGGAATTTCAAAATTTTTGTGAAGAACATGGAATTCTTCATCAACATTTTGTTCCCAACAACCCTCAGCAAAATGGTGTAGCTAAAAGGAAGAAATTTCATGATTCAATCCAAGAATTTGGTACCTACTTTCTAGGTTGAAGCAGTTAATTGTGCTAATTACATTCAGAACAATATGGCTCATAAGGGAGTTCAAACTATGACTCCAATGGAAGCTTCAACACATGAGAAGCCCGATGTTTCTTCTTTCAAGGTATTTGTAGTCCTACTTGGATGTTAATTCTAGATGAAAAACACAAATCCATGGAAAATAAAATTCAACAACTGATATTTTTTGGTTATTGTGAGGACATGAAATATTATTGACTCTTTGATCCTATCTCTAAGGAAGTTTTGTTTCGAAGAGATATTCATTTTGATGAAAATCGCAGCACAAGATCATCCTCCTCCCCTACTACCTCATCTTCAATTATTGGTTATGGTTCTAATAATTATGATGCTTTTGTAGATCTAGAAGAAGAAGAAATTTCTACTAAAGTTACTCATCCAAATTTTCTTTTACCATTAGCACCAGTAGAACATGTACATGAGCAACATGTTATAGATAATTCCCTAAAGAGGAGTCTTCACATATGAAAGCATTCTCTATATATTTAGCTATGATGCAACTGATTTCATCTATCTCGCCTCAAATCAACCACAATATGAAGGAATATCTCTTTTAAGTCATTCCATTTCTGAAGATCCACACAAATTTTCTGATGTTGTTGGAAAACCTGAATGGGAAGCTTCCATGATAGAAGAGTATTCTTCTTTTATGAAGAATCATACTTGGGATCTTGTTCCTCTTCCCATTAGGGGAAGTTTGAGGTCTAAAGTGGGCCTCCTAAGGAAATTATAAAATAATAGTGGAAAAAATAAAATAAGATTAGATTACATCATCAAATTTTAGAGGGAAAAAAGAAAAAACTACTTTTTCAACTCGTATTTTCAACTTATCTCCCTATGGGTTTACTCAAATTTCGACTGGAAATACTCATTGGATGCATAATTTGATTCCTCTTCCAAGGAGTACCCATTTTTCATACTTTTGATGGACCCTGGTACATGAAAAATGAGGAATACATGAAAAACTCACGTTTTTGAATGTATTTCTCATTTTTCATGTAGCAAGGTCCATCGAAAGTATGAAACATTGTTACTCCTTTGATATAGAATTATATTTTGCATCCAACGAGTAGTCCCGCTCAAAATTTGAGCAAAACCTTAGGGAGATAAGTTGAAAATTTAGTTTTATTATTTTATTATTTTTTAATCTTTTTACTCTTTTACCCCAAGAATGGTGAATCATCCCCCATGGTTGACATCATCATCTTGAATCCTATTGGTTCTTATAAAGTTTATTTTGGCTGTACATTTTCTTAGGAGGCCCATTTTATACCTCAAAAGTCCTCTAATGGAAGGGACGCAAGTTGGTCTATTGCAAGTTGGTTTATACAACGAAATATGTAGTAGATGGATCTGTAGACAAACATAAGGCACATCTTGAGGCTAAGGGATTTTCACAGGTTGAAGGAATTGACTATTCTGAGACTTTCTCCCCTGTTGCCAAGATGTATTCTATTTGTCTTGTGCTTTCTCTCACAACCTCCCAAGGCTGGCCAGTTTACCAAATGGATGTAAAGAATTCTTTTCTGCATTGTGATCTACATGAGGATATTTACTTGGAGCAACCCCCTAGTTTTGTGCAGGATCCTTCACTTTTATGTAGGCTTAGGTAATACTTGTATGGTATCAAACAAGATCCTAGAGCTTGGTATGAGAATATGGATAATTTTTTTCCTTCCTCAGGGTTCATTCATTGTCACTCTGATCTGACAATATACACTAAAAGGCAAGGAATTGATTTCTTGATTCTAGTTATCTCTGTGGATGATCTGATCCTCACAACGAGTTCTTCATTTATGATTTAGAATGTTAAGGAAGCATTAAGACATTGAAGACAGTGGGAATTGATTTCTTGATTCTAGTTATCTCTGTGGATGATCTGATCCTCACAACGAGTTCTTCATTTATGATTTAGAATGTTAAGGAAGCATTGAAGGGACAATTCGATATGACATATCTTGGTCATCTAAACTACTTTCTTGGCTTGGAAGTTCACAATCTTAAAAAGGAATCATCCTCTTCCAGCAGAAATATTCTATTAATTTACTTCAACATTTTGGCATGGATAATCATAACTTGCCTACACCTGCTCCTTTTCAGTCTCATGTTACTCTTACAACCAATTTCACCACTCCCTAGGTGGATCCCACATTTTATCGCCAACTTGTTGTAAGTTTATTTTATCTGACACATTCCTGACCTTACATTGCCTATGTAGTTGGGTTGGTCTCTAGATTTTCTTAGGATGCTCATCAGAGTCACTGGAAAGAAGTGAAGAATATTCTTAGATATATTCATGGAACTTCTAATTTTGGCATTCAATACTCTGTCAGTTCTCCTGAGCTTGTTTGTTTCAATAACTATGATTGGGATGGATCAGTGGATGATGGGAAATCCACCTATGAAATTATCTTCTGTCTTGGATCTGCTCCTATTGTTTGGTCCTACAAGAAATAGTCAACAATTGCATTATCTACGGCAAAATTTGAGTCTCGAGCTACAACTCTCACAAGTCAAGAAGTTATTTGGTTGCGACAATTATTGCTTGAGTTTGGCATTCAACGGGATCAACCTACTCTTTTGTGGTGTGATAATCAAAGTGAAATACAAAATTGTAGAAATCACGTGGACCATAAATGCACAACACATTGAGATCTATATGCACTTCATCGGCCAACTTATTTAAGATGACATTCTCAGCTTGGAATATGTACCTACTGAAGAAAAAATAGAAGATATTTTTACAAAATCATTGGCATCACCAAGGTTTCTTCAGTTTCAACACATTCTTGGAGTGAAGGAACTTGTCCTTGGGAGGGGTGGGGGGGAGGGGGGGGGGGTGTTATCTTATGTCCTCATTCTTTCATCTCTTCATTTTCTTTCTATCTTTCTCTCTCTTATGAAAAGTTGTACATAGGTACCTAAAAAGGCCTAGTTGTCGGGACCCATTCTTTGTGTTCTTTTTTTCTTTCTTTATTTTCCTCCCTACATTTTGCTTATGCGGGGGGGTGGGTGTTGTTAGAGTTTTAATAAAATATCTTGAAACTCGTAAGATTATGTAGCAATCATCTCAGTTGCACTGTACATCTGATCCTTATCAATTGAGTCATCAGTCTTATCTTCTCGCTATGGCTAGAAGCCTCTATTGTTTCTATAAATTAGGTCCAGATACACCACATTTTCTCAAGTAATGAAGTGTGGTTTCTCTTCATTTTTCATCTTTTGATCTCTTGGTAGAAGGATTGTTTAGGTTTGCACTATGATCCTTTTTTATTTTAATATTATTCCAGAAATGGAATACCACACATAAAGAAATTTATTGCCGAGGTTGAGGAAATCAAAAATTTGTGTGTAACCCCAAATGGTCCAGGTGAACAATAGGAGGGATCTCTTTCCAACAATGAACAACTGATCACAACGCTATTGCCTCCCAACTCTATTGAAGACACAGGCGCAATAGAAGCTTCACTCACAATACTAGTGCACAAATTCTCCCTTGGAACTGAGTATACATAGTTTAATTTGTAGTTTTCAGATATGCTCAAGAATATGGCTTTCTGATGTTTACCTAGGATTTAGAAATTCCACAACTAATTCACATTCCTGCCTAGTAGCACTCTATAAGGTCCAGGTGGAATAAACGCGTGCTATTGAGGTAGGGCAAAGAATAATGAGATTTGAACCATCAGGTATATTTGAAATCGATCCAAAACATATTTCAGATTACATGTTTCATATAATGTTTGTTTGTATATTTGTCATTGTCCTCTTGTTTTTGAATTACTTGGGAGAGTGTCTTGTTTAATTGCAATTATGTTTACATTTATTGTTGTGCTATTACATAAAGATTTCAGAATGTGAATAAAAACCTCTTTACAAGCATGGAAAAGCAGAGACCTTTTTAGAAAAAGCAATTAACTTGAATAAAAAATTTATTTGTGGTTAATGGCTCTAATTATTCAAATACAATATGATAAAACCATTATTTATAATTAATTATTTTTAAAATAAAAATATTTTCAAATATTTAATTATAAAAATTATGACTAATATACTTTGAAAATTAAATTTTGATTTTTGATATTTTTTAAAATGTGTCTAGAGTTACTTTGATTGAATTAGATCTTGTAAATAATATATTTTTAATTAGTTTTTGTGATGATTTAGGTTTTTTTTTTTTTAGGTATAAAGAGAATTGACATACTTTCCTATCTTCTAGGAGGCTTGGTTTTATTCTTAGGTCTAATGCAATAGTTTAAAAGTATGCTAAGGAGGTTAATTAAGTCTCTAACCTGTCGTTTCAATATTTGGTGCTGAACATCCACAGTTTGATCTAGTGTGATGAGCTTTTAAAAGAAAACATGAAGCCTTGTTAAAAAGGAAAAAGATCACGATTCAAATCTTATTGAGTATATGGCTTGCTATGATCTCGGCTCAAGGAGTAGACTCCTTTTTTTGGTGAGTGTCGGCTCTTGCCAAATCATAAGATATGGTATCTCTGGATTGCAGGTTGGTGGATATACTCTTGGTGTTATAAGACAACCACAAGGATCGATCCTGGGACCTCCCTTAAATTAGTCTAAAAAAATTACCAATTCATCATAGTTAAAAAAAATAAAAAATTTCTCAACCATAAATTGAATAATAATGTTAATAAAAAGGAAATTCTAAATAAGGAATGGGGGATGATAATGCCCTTAAACATTGAGTAAGTTTATAAAATATTTAATTTATACTAACATTATTGGGATCCTATAAAACTTACTAAACATTGGTCATCTTGCAAGAATAGTAGTTCATCTAACAATACAACAACCTACCATGGAGAAAAGATTAATCAAGTTTTCCGATGAATTCTTGAATTAATATTTTAAACATAATGGTCACTAATAAGTGAAATAGGATGCACGTGATTTGAAATCTTGAATTAATATTTAAACATAATGGCCACTAATAAGTGAAATAGGATGCACGTGATTTGAAAGTGCTTTGAAAGCGAACTACAAAAAGCAAAAACTTTTTATCACGGGTTTATTTTTGACATATTAAACTAAAACAATATAAAATATATTTAAAAATAAAATTTAGAGATGACATTTTTTAATGATTTAGTTTGAGTGCACTTTGTAGTTGGTTGAATAGATTGCAAGGTCTATTCCATGTAACATATATTTCACTTGTCCTACTCTAATGAATAATGTTAATATTGGTATATATAAATTAAATATAATGTTTTATGCAAAAAAATAAAAATAAAAATAAAATAAAATAACGCCTATTTAAATGTAAAAAAATATAATTATCTATATATTTTTATAAAATAGAGTAATAATATATATATCTATATATATATATATATATAAAGATAGATAATGTATAATTCTCAATGATATTTTAGTGGTTGGAAACTAGATCATTATCTAAAGGGGTGAATCAATAATGGTGATACTTATAATAATTTTTTTTTGCAAATTTTTATTCTTTTAATCATGCATGAACTAAAACATACAACCATAGATCATACCATAAAAAATAAAGACATAGCCATAAAACCAATCAATACAATGAACACAAGTATGTCTAGTGGAAAATCTTTCTTTGGGCAAAAAACCACCCTTGCTGCTGCAACACTGCTCAATATATTTTATTAATTTGTTGAACAAATTTTACATGGATTAGCTTTCTCCTATAAGCCAGAAGACTTGACTTCTTTCACAGTATAATGGCATCTAGACATGAAATATGTTTCTCTCTCAGATCTACGGATTACCATCTGGTGAAGGCCACCACGATCAACCATCCTACCCAACTTCCATTGGACTATCCAACTCCTATTGGATGGAAATATCTTTTCCTTATATTTAATCCGCCAAGTAACTGTATACTTTGAAGCCAAGTAACTGTATACTTTGAAGCCTTCGTGCCTTCACTTCCTCCATGTGAACCTTGTTTTATAATATTTCACACTAGAATCCTAATTCTCTCAACATTAACATCACAACAACACCATCGTTCTAAATCAAAAGCTCCAACAAAAACTGAAGAATAAAATTGGAGAACACAATCTCTAAATACTCCAACAATCAAGCTCAAATTATCTCCTCACTAACTACACAAAATATCGGCTGAAGCATACTTCATCTAATTGTTGTTACCACTGCAAACTGCTTGAGAAAATCTACATAGATAACTCACACAGTTTGCACACAAACCTCCAAACTCATAATCACTACAGACACACTCACTCAACACATAACTCATACAACTATTTTTTTTTATTTTTTAAAACTCAATAGAAAACTATTCTCGTCAATCTTGAATCAAATACCAAAGGAGAATAATAAGGTAATAATAATAAAAAATGTAAATACTTGCAAGTTAATGTTGTGCAACCCAAAATACCAATGTGAATACCATAGTAATAACAATACTAAGGGAACATGTACCGTGGTAATCTCCAAACCAATACCATGGGAAAATACCATGGTTATCTCAATAGCACAGACACTTGTACCATAGTAATGTCCAAGTCAATATCATGGGTAAATGCCATGGTTATGCCAACACCATGGACTCCTGTACCATAGTAATATCCCAGCCAATACCATGGGTAAATACCATGGTTATGCCAATACCACAAACTCATATACCATAGTAATATCACATGCCAACTTACTCCACACACATACCAATACCATGATAATACTAATACATTCTAAACCAGAGATAAAATGTGATAATACCCTTAAACCTTGAGTAAGTTTATAAAAAAATTTAATTTATACTAAGATTATTAAGATCCTATAAAACTCACTGGACATATAAAACTTAACATTGGTCATATAAAACTTAACATTGGTCATCTTGTAAGAATAATAGTTTATCTAACAATACAACAACCTTGGAGAAAATATTAACCAAGCTTTCCGATGAATTCTTGAATTAATATTTTAAACATAATGGTCACTAATAAGTGAAATATGATGCACGTGATTTGAAATCTTGAATTAATATTTAAACATAATTGTCACTAATAATTGAAATAGGATGCACGTGATTTGAAAGTGCTTTGAAAGCGAATTGCAATTTTTTTTATCAAGACTTTATTTAGACATATTAATCTAAAACAATATAAATTAGCATTTGCACCAAAAGTTGCAAAGATAAGTCGATAGAAGTTTAGATGATGTAGTGTTTTTTTCTTTTTTGACTTGGTTATGTGTGTTTAGCATTTGCACCAAAAGAGTGCCAAGAGCGTTTTTGACCTTTTGACTAGGTTATAGTTTATATCACCTGTTTGAGGTTTTATCCATTCATTAACTCCCAATTTTCCCTTTCTGGTTAAGATAAAAAAATAAGGTTTTATCCACTCATTAAGTCCCAATTTTCCCTTTCTAGTTAAGATACACAAATAAGTAAATATTACCAGTTAATATGGGGTGCTAGGATAACATTAATATACAATTATGTCATGTATCATCATAGAGATGATATAGATCATTAAAATATATTAAATAAATTTGAAGACAAAAAAAGTTCAAATGATACTTTTGCAATTACTTACAAGAACCATAAAAATATCATAAATAGATTTTAAAAGAAACAAACTATGATCATTATGTAACATTACTTAATACAATTTGAATCAAATTTGATGGAAGAGAAATTTTTTTGAATTCATATTGCATAGGGAATATAAGTTCACTTTTGGCATACCAAATTTTCACACCAAGTATCCAAACAATATCTCTCTTCTCATTGTCACACATATCATTATACTTATATCATGCCACACATGTAGACACTCGTAACTAATATGGACTTGTGTTAAATAATTAACATGATATATGCTTAAAAAAAAAGGAAAAAAAAAGATTATTTATGCATCAGTGAATTGATTTTTGAGTTGTGGAGGCTAGTATTAATTTTGCAATCTAGGCTCTCCAGGCACAAAATGTAATTTCCTGTGGGCCCATAGTGGGGGTTATGCAATGCAGGCTTACTATCTTTATTGTTTCGATTAGATACATTATTATCAATCAACAGATAAATTAATTAAGATCAATAAAGGTAGTTGCGACTGTTAGTTGATATTATTTAACCCCTTCACACACCCAACAACTAGAACCAGCAAAGAGATGGTTGAGGTAAGATACAAGGAGGAGTTTCTAATAGGGCCTAGTCACCAGATACCCTGCAGATGTAGATAGAAATTTGGCATCAAATGTTAGCATAGAAGTTCTTGTTTGAGGAGGCTATAAATGGGGCATGAAAAGAGTGCACAAATATAGGATTTAGGTTGCACAACAGGTGTTTCCTATGTTACCAGCAATGAGAAACTGGAAAAGATACAAAGTTTTAAGGGTTCTTCTATTAGAAATGAGGAGAGAAAAAAATGAATAAAATAAAACATATCATTAATTAAAAATATTTAATATTCCAGTTGTGAAAGTGTAAAGAAACATTATTAAATAGTGATATCATTGTATTTAAAAAAATGTATATAACTTTCAAATTTTTATCTCTTTAATGATCTCTTTAATAAAATTTATCAAGAAAAAAACAGGAAACAAATGTATCCACCTAGAACATAAATTACAATGAGATTTTTTGTTGAAACACTTACATCTAAAACTGATCAAACCCAAAAATTAATATTTTTGCAATACATATTCAATATAATCTATACAATCCTACAATGTAATCCATAAAGTGTTGTGGTTGGAGAAAATTGACAAATCCAAAGTTGAATTGCCCTATAGTTTCTACAAAAAATTAATATTTTTGCATGACATATTCAATATAATCTATACTATCCTACAATGTAATCCATAAACTGTTGTGGTTGGAGAAAATTGACAAATCCAAAGTTGAATTTCCCTATAGTTTCTGCAATTACCTAGAACACAGATTCTAAACAGAAATATGTCAAAAATCAGTTGTTGATCATTCTGGACTTCCATAACACCCAAGAGATAGATGTTCAATGTGCTTTAATTTCCTATTTGTTTTAGGAATTCCTTTTAACATCTCTTTACATGCCTCTAGATTTTTTGTTGGTTTGACGACAAATTTACAAATCTCTTGAATCAAGTCAAATAGTCTATCCAAAACAATTAGTCAATTTTTTTAAAACTTTTTGCGTAGTAGTATCTATAAAAAAAATGTTGAATGATTTCTATTTTTTACATCACTTAGTAAAATAGTTTACATTACTATCAATACCATCTTCATAGAGTGAAAAACCAATTTTCTGAAAATTTATTAAAAATAGAATTTCTAAAACATAAATATTAATATTTGTTTATAAACCATTTCATAATTTAAATTATGCTCACACTAATTAACCAAGATAATATGCAACATTATATTCAATTAAAATCAAATAATATTGAACATGCAATTAGTATTTAACTAGACATGTGTTTAGTATTTAATTAAACATCTAAATTAAATATTTTGATTGAACCATCAAATGTTTGGACTAACTTATGATATGGAAATGATATTTGGGCGAGATATTGTTTTCTAATTCCCTTTAATTGTATATTAACAAAACAAAAGGGAAGAAAATGAAAGAATGGATAAGAGAATTCCTGAATAGACAAAGTTGTCGTTCAGAATGCAATATGCAATAAGGAGTTTATGAGACTCATCAATATAGAAGATGTGAATTTTTTAGAAGCATATACTCATTATAGAAATAGGGAAATTGAAAAATAATGGTAAATGAAAATATTAGTTCATATAAGGAAGCTTTTATTTTAAAAAAATAGACTCTGATTTCTATTTTTGTTGTATCGAGCTACTGTTGCTTTTATTTTTCCTTAAATGTTAGCTTGAGGACATTTGAGTGGAGGTCGTCAATGTTGGTTGTTGCGACTTCTGATTGGAGGTTAGAATAATTTAATAGCTTTCATTCATTAGACACGAGTCTGGAGGTGTCGATGAACTGTATGAGAGATATTCTCTTTTAATTTTTCCGTATGAAAATATTGCGTGAATGGAGTTGAAGGAAGATTGTGATAAAACACAAAAGTATTTTCTCGTATTGCTGGTGTTTATTTTTTGTTGTACTGGACTTGGGGAGAGAAGAAATGCGCAGATATTTTCCTGAAGAATACTATCGTGCTGCTACAGCCAATGACTAAAACTTTATGCACATGTAATTGGGGAATCAACAAAAAATGAATAGAGTCTATTACATGTATTGCATATTACACTGCATAACATTACTTGGACTCTAAGAAAGATAAGGAGGTGGGTAGATAATAATATGGTGGGGAAATAACCTTAACTCCTGCTATTTAGATGGGACCAATCATAGAGCATTCCTCAAGGGAAGACGCCATGGAATAGATCCCATGGAAGTTCAAGAAACATGCCCTGAGGTCAGGGGCTACAAAAAATAATATAAATTTCCTTCATCTTAGGTCTTATATAAAAGGTATCTATTCTACCAAATTCACCCAGGATTTGTAAAAAACCTCAGTAATGAACCAAGGGACAAATCAAAACCATATTCAGTGCACAAATTAAAAATAACATTTCACGACATGTACATATGAAGGCTATAGTTTACACACTCCATCGTTTGGGACTCAATGACTCATTAATTAGAAGAGACAATAACCACCAATAGAGTAAATGTATGTTGTATGTTTGAATGGAAGAAAGGACCAGAAATACTGTTGAAAAAATGCACAAGGGATGACTCCTTGTTGTTTTAGAGATCCAACTGAGCTCATGGATGTTGTGCCTTCAAGGAAATTGTGGAGTTTTCTGTTTACATTAAACTGATCCCCATTTTCCAACTATTATATCACTACATACTCCATTGAAATTTTCTTACATCTTCATTTCATATTAACCATAAAAATATAATATAGAGTTTAGAGAAAATGCGGTTGGAACAATCCCCTTTTGTGCTTTCATTTTTCAATTTTCTGTGCAAGTAGTTGTGTTATTGTCCAACATTGTACATATCAAATCCACTATTATGATTTATATGGATGGTTTTGGCCTATATCAACCCAAAACAAGTGGAAGAAAACCACTTTTAAAATATCATTGACACCTAAAACATGAGGTAATATCCCAATATATTGTTTTAATATGTCAAACTGACCAACATTTTTGTAATATAACAACATATTTTGATAATAAAATTGGATAACCATTTATATTTTATATTTTTAACACCATAGACCTCCTGATATTATGGAGACTCAAGATGAGGCCTGTACACCACATACTATGCAGTCCTGTAGGTGGAACATTCATCGTGGCTGTTAGGACAGACACTCCCAATTGAGAAGACTTTAAAAGGTCCCTAACAAAATACAAATCAGCAAGATTTTAGGTTGCACTACAGATGTTACTACAAATGATGGCTCTAAGTCTATACCAGAACAATTGGGGGATAGTGAGCGAAAGAGCAGGATCAATGACATTGATTGAGTTTTACACTACATAATAAAACCAATACAACTAAAGTGCTTCCTGTTTTAAAAAAAATTGAATAAATTTGATTTTCAAAATCATGTTTCAAAGAGAAAGACAATTAGAAAAAAACAATGGCCAGGAAAAAACCTAAACCTGAACATGTTTAAATATGCTCTCAATTCCTCACTGTAATATATGTTCCACATGCTTCTGACATGACCTTTTGAGGTTGTAACATACACCTTAAAAGTATATATGGTATTATTTTAAAGATATTTTGGCCTTCTGTTACCGGTGAAAATGTGCAATTTACTTGGTGCATGACTTATCCAGCACAAAAAAATACCAGTGACTATTACACAGTCAGAACGTGGATCTGTCTTAATGTGTATGAGTACTATTTTTCAACGTTTATATAGTGGTTGTGAGTGTTAGTATGAATCTTTCGTCGTAAAATATCACTTTAGCTATGCATAACAAATATCCCTAACATCGATTATGGATGCAAAATATCTTTAAGTCTGCTGCACAAATTCAGATCTAAGCACAAAAGACATTAAGAAGATAAAATATAATATGGCTCCATGCATCCAATAGACAAGACAAGAACAAAGTGTTTAAAAGAATGATTTGTATTATATTAAAGAATGGGGCACCTGAGAGGAAAACAAGAAAGGTGTTTTCTGGTTCTCCTCAATGGGATGGGTTCTTGAAAGTCCTCAGCGTTTCAGATCTAAAATTCCTCTCTTATTGTGGTAGAAAACCCTGACAAACATAGAACTCAATGGGAGCTCACAAAGCAAAAAATGGAAAATGGTGACCAAGAATAGATCCAGTGTGATCTAATGCAATGAAGGTGACTAATGAATGGGGAAAACCATCCTATTTATAACAAAATATTAGGGTTATCTAGAACTTGTTGCATGAATAAAATATTATTAATCAAATTCTAGAACCACCCTTTAGGAATATTTTATTATATTTGTTGGAGGGAAAAGGTCTTTTGACTTAGGTCAATTCCTTTATTTATAAACAATAAATAAATAAATGATTTATTTATTATTTTAGGGAGATGGTGGGAATATAATTAAATAAATAATGATTTTTTTAATTTTTTTAAAAATGATTTAGTCAAATTTAACTAGGAATATTATTGACTAGACCCTGAGGAGACGAGACTTACAGGTGCAAAAAGTCTCTAGTTGATGAAGTGGTACCAGTGTTAAAGGCGGCGGGGGAGGTATACCTATGCCTGCCGAGACAAGAGTACAAAGAATAAGGCACCTGGAAAACCACGAAACGCAATAAGGAAGCATGTGCTGGCCTAAAAATGAGCCAGATAAATAAAATGATGAATCCCACATACATGCGATGCCTGGAATAACCGTCAGGGCTTATACAAGAATATTTTAGTACATGAGATACAAATACACTGAAATTCCCCCTACACACGGGGAAGGGCTCACAAAATCTGACTGATACATGCAAATCGAAGAGGCGCTGCAAGCGGTTGAGGCCAATATCATCAAATGAGAGGAGCTGCATCAAGGGCGAAAATGAAGAAGTCATCCGGGCATGTGGGGGGCTACCTGCAGGGCCACCCCCTCATGAGGGTTGAGAAATCTCACACACGCCCGGGAATCACCAATAGTTGTTGCTGCATCACTAGACCATCAAGTGTATAGATCACGATCATGTTGAGAAGAGCTCGAACCAAGGTACACTGCCCCCTAGACCTGGCTTCTGGAGTAAATGAGCTGATGTCGACAGCAGTAGGTCCGCCATAGGTGAGGCAATAAGGGAACCCCAACTAAGGCACGAGGGAAAATAGTAGAGCGATAAACAGACGGACAGTAATGATGATGAAATGGGGGAAGGTCCAAAGGGGACCATAAGAACATGAGTACTATAGGGTATCTCATGACAAAAATCAACACGAACAAGTACAAGTAAGGAGGCAAAGTGGTGCCCCAAGTACAAGTGTTGTAAGTGAGGAAATTCGATTTGGAGGAGATGTGAATAGACCCTTCATGGACACAATGTGTCCTGGTGAAGTATCAAGGTACTAAAAACTAACAGGTGCCCAGAGCTGATGAACAGGCCAGGTCGCACTTTTTTGGGTCTGTTCTGCGACCTGGGTAGCAGGTACTGGACAGAAAACTGCGACCTGTCCCAGGAAATGACCTGAAAAGTGCGACCTGTTAGATAAAGGGGGTTTCAGTGCTGTTTTTGGCCGAGATCTGGGATTTTTATGGTTGAGGGGCCTAGGTGCCCCCAAGCATGTTGTGGTCATGCCAAAATGTATTTAGAAAAAGGGGGATCTAAACACATTTTAATGATGTGGTGTGCCATTTGTTTCCGTTATGGTTATGCAGCTTGAGAAAGGAAATAGAGGATTACCAATCTCTTTTAGTACTGCATATATGAATCAAATGGACTTTAAGTTTCTGGGTTGGTATACTTGGTGTCACTATCCCAAAAAGAGGATTTGGAGATAATGAACTAATGCTCTCTCAGAAAACTGATAGGTTGGTCAACAAATGTGTCTAAAAGACTGGGTTGTTGATGTAAGATGAAGGAACGATAAGGGGTATCATCCCTAGAGTGATATGAAGTGATATGGAACTCTAGAGGTTCTTCTAAATGTGGAAGAATAATGGTACTAGAATCGACACGACCAGATACACTAGGAGAGTTGTGGAGAATTTATTCTCCTAGTCTCTCTAATATGGGTGCCCCCTTACCCAAACATTGGGTTTCAATGTAATGGCCACAGGGTGTATGTAGTTCCAACACATGGGTTTGATGTAAGGGGGAATAGATAAAGTCAGGGGTAGTGATTTCTGCCATATTGTCGTCATCGTGAGAGAAGATGGGGTGACTAGTGGGAGAAAGGCCATCTGATGTGGTGAAGCTACCTGACTCATCATCATGAGAAGAGAGATTCACATGTGTGTCATCACAAGGGGTGACAGAAGAGTAAGTAGATAAAGGATCCAACGATGGTGAGCCCAGGGCGATCGCTGAAGGAAGGTCAAGCGAAACAACAGGGGAGGATTCAGAGGGAATGTTCCCCGAGGGTCTCATGGATGATGATCGGTAGAATATGGTGGACGAAGGCTCCGTCATCTCGACATCAGGAGGGGGAATGTCAATGGGAGCTGTCATGTCTAGTAGTTCGGCCGAAGAAAAACGCGCAAATAGGGGAGAGGTGATTCGTTGCGCTTGGCCTGAATTGGCGTACCGTGGCTAGAGAGGTGCGTAAACTCGAGGCTAGGACAAAGGTGGGTAATGGCCATGGAGATCACAAAGCACAGGGGTAAGCACAGGGTGGTTGGTGTGAATAGTCTTGGGGAAGTTCTGGGACGTGGGTTCAGAGTGACTGTGAGGTTTCCGGACCATGTACTTAGGGAACGTAACATTAACCATGGGCTTGAGATGAGGCAATTTAGGACAAAGGGTGGCGTGATCGACAACATCACACAAAGCACACCGGGATGGTATGCTTTGAAGGCTAAGGAGGGGCAGGGTTTGTCGAGGCACCCTTGTCCTTTGATGCCCCCTTGCGAGCTTTGCCCTTCTTACCCGAAGCGGTCGCAACAGGAAGTGGTTCCTGTTGAGGTGACTGAGGCACTGTTGCAGCAGGGGAAGTGATGGGGACCGGTTGAACCGGGGTCAAAGCGAGAGAAGGTTTGGGTTGACTAGGCAAGGTTGCGGCTAGAGGATCAAGGTACCAGACGGGAATCCCAAGTGTCAGGTTAGGAAGAGAGAGGGTGGCCATGACAGGTACTGTGTACACTCCTGGTGGGGGAGCTAGGAACGTATCTGACCGAAAGGGTAATGGCTAGTGGGACGCTCCTAAATGGCTAAGGCCAGGAGGGTAAAGAGGCGCCTGAGTACTAGCCGGATGGGAAGGTCCAGGAGCGAAGAGGTTCGGTAGTTTAGGCGAAGGGCTAGAGCGGGACTATGCAAAGTAGGTTGAGGTGGCCGACTGAAGAGGGAAAACGTTGGGGCTCGAGACGATTGCATCATGCAAACATTCGTTGTCGGGATCAGAGACAGAGGAGGAGGAAGACCATGAAGGTTCTACAAGGGAGGAGTCTTTGTAGACCTGGGAAACACCGGTCAAAGAATCAACTCGCTTTCTTATCGGTGACAATGGTGAGATGGTGGACTTAGGGGAGGTCTGAGATTTTGGTTCATGGTAAGTCAACTGGTCAATGGTGACAATCTTTCCATTATGAGGGAAAAAGATCTTGCGGTGGACTGCAGATGGGACGACAGACATGGCATAGGTGTAAATACGGCCCAAAAGAATGTTGTAGTCAAGAGGGGTGTCAATAACTTCCACGTCGACACAAACAGTTTTGCCGGCAAGGGTGATAGGACAATTACGGAAGAGGCCAATGGGCTGGGAGGCATGGCCATCCCATGCACGAAGGGTGATGGTGGAAGGGGCCAGATCAAGGGAGTCGTGTTGTTTCCAAACCGAAGCGGACATGACACAGGTAGATGCCCCCTCATCAATAATACACCGAGCAACATTAGCGTTTTGGATTTTGACTGGGATTTGGAAAGCAACCGAAGGAGGAAGAGGGGGATGTTCTGACTGACGGGCGTCGAAAACAATCAATTGGTCATCAGCAGGATCGACAGCGCCCACGGCAGATAGTAGAGCCTTCTTTTGAGAAGGACACGACTGGTGGAGTTCCAGTGTTGAAATGGCAGCAGGAGATTGGGCCAAATAATCTACTATGCTATATAAATGGGCAGCCCAACTAGAGGTAGCATTTTGGCGTAATGGTCCCTTAGGAGGCTTGAGATTAACCTTGGCTTTGGGCGGAGGGAGTTGTAAGGGACCGTTGGGTGTCAATAGAGGCTCTGTAGGACCTGACGATGGAGACTCGGAAACAGATGGAACGGGAGGTGTGGAATACTGACAGGACCAAGTTTGAAGGTTGAGGTCGACGGTGAGAGGAGGGTCAAAGGCCATCATGAGAATCTGGTAATCAAAGGAACCCAAAGGGGAAGGTTGAGTGGTTACCGGGGCATGAGGAGGTTGAGTGGCCATGAATCCTTGTTGAGAGAAAGGATCGGTAAACACAGCGGGTTGGGAAGTAGTTGGAGTGGGAGGGATTGTAGGGGAGGAGTGTTGCCCCCTCATGGTGGCCCGAGATTCCCACATCTACCGCATTTGTGGTAATAAAGGAAAATCGTGAGTGTAGTGACCATAAACACCGCAACAAGAACAGGGCTTATTGGTGAGAAGTGGCCTGTCCGGCTTAGGCTGAGGGCCCTGTGGCTGATTGGCAGTGGTAGAGTCAATACTGGAAGGATTGGATCCACGATTACCAGAAGCGGATTGATTGCCTCTTCTCCTTTTTTGAGAAGGAGGAAATTAGGTGTCCCCTGTTGTGCAAATACTTTCCCTGGGGGTGGAAAAGGCAAGGGAGTGGGAGGTCCAAATGCTGGAGGAGCTGGGACACTAGGTTGCGGATATGGATAAGGGGTAGGGTGGGCAGAAGTAAGGTAAGCAGGAGGGTGGGAAAAAGTAGGAGGCATGCTGTAGCCTAAATACATGCTACCTGGAGGGGAAAAAATGCTGGAGGGGTTGGCCCCTGGAGGAAAACCATGGCCTGGAAGTGGTGGGCAGAGGTATGTGACAGGGCTCCAATGATACTGTCAACAGAGTGAGATGTCCCCGAGGCATTAGGGCCATCGAGTTTGGGAAGGTCAGGGAGGACAGTATAAACATAACCAGATTGGGCTTAGATAAGGTCATACTTCAAGGCTATTTGGAGGGCGGCTTCTTTGGTTTGGGGAAAATGGGATGCGACATCTTTGCCAATGGGAGGTAAGAGAGAGCAAAGGAACCATTCCATGTAAACCTGATCTTTAAAGGGGGGAGCACGACACAAGCTCCGTCTTCGCCGCCATTCTTGGACATGAGCGGAAAGGCGGGTTGAAGAGGATTGATGAAAAGAAGTTAAGAGTTCAGTACCAGTGTCGTATCGGAGGGGGAGCTGGAAATAAGATAGAAAGGCTTGGGCAATGGTCGCAAAGGTGGTATGGGAAGAGGTGGCTTGATCAACATACCATTTGGAAGTTTCGCCGGTGAGCGTGCGTTGGAACAAACGAATACGGATGGAGTCATTGGTGATGGAATTGGAGGAACACCACATGTAGAAAGATCGGATATGGTTAGAGGGATCTTCACTAGCAAGGCCTTCAAATTTGGGAATGTCAGAGGGGAGCTTGGTTGGCATAGCAGGCCAACTAACATCGTGGCGAATAGGATCATTAATGAGCTAATTGAAGTCAGGGAGACTAAGGCCAGCCATATAAGGGAGCAATGGGGCAGTCAAGGTAGGTCCCGAGGTGGTTCCACTGGAAACAGACCCAACAATAGTACTGGGGTTGCTACTGGTAGTAGGCCTTGAAGTAGACATGGTAAAAGTAACAAGGGGAGAACTAGGAGTAGGGGGGGAACCCGAATAATTAGAGGAAGAGTCAGAGTGCGGACTCGGAGGAGGACTTACTCGATGACGATGGGAAGGAGGAATTTGATCGAGCGGAAACTAAGGGTGAAGGCCAAGAAGTCTCAGAGAAAGGCGCCTTGGGGGCGCAATGATGATGGGAAGAAGAAAAAACTGACAAGGGCAGGGACAAAATCAAGTGAGGTCAAGGGCAGAAAGGGGTAGTGACAATTGATTTTAAAGTCTTTACCAAGTGATGTTAACCAGGCGCTTCTTCACTTAGGGTCAGTGTGTGGCGTGCGTTAATTTTAATTGTTTAAACCCAGACGTTTTGAGAATAAAATAAAAAGTGTGTTGTGTAACTGAAAATAAATCTGCAGTAAATAAAACGAAAATATCAGAAAATTAATAGCTACTAATGCATCAATGTAACCCAAGAAGGCAGGTCTCTCAAAACTAGTCTATAAGAGGGAAAAAAATAAGCCAAGCACGAAAAAAGGAGGCCAATAGATCGAATGTCAGGAGGGACTAGGATCTAAAGGAGAAATCTGCTGAAAAGTGGTGCAGAGGACAGCAAATAGGCAGAGGCAAGGTTGCTGCTAAAAAGGAGGAGATCGGCTAAAAATAGAAGAGACAAGGTGGTGGCCGTGGAAAGGAACCCAAACAAAATGATATGAGGTGATTTGAGAGGGAGAAGAGCTGATCGAAATGGATCTGAAAAGGAGGTATCAGATCTAAGAAAAATAAAGTTGAAACTTTGAAATTTCAGACTTCTGAAACAACAAAGACTCTCCCACAAAAAGTGGAGGGTATTAGAGCCCTAAGGGGCAAGATTCCCTCTTAGTTGAGTGAAGAAGATCAGAAACAGGTCTATACGGGCAGATACGGAGGTTGGAAAACCCTGACAGAAGCTTCAGACAAACCCAGAAAAAGTGCTGAAAAATTTGCAGAAAAAGTACAGGTCGCAGGTTCTGACCTGTTTTCAGTCCAGGTCCCAGGTTTGGGGCAGAAAAGTGCGTCCTCAAGCTCAGGTCGCACTTTTTGGGCTGATAAGTGCGACCTGTAGATCCGGCTGTCTTGGCAGTAGATTTCAGAAAAATTTGTCGTCTCAGCTGCAGCTGATGTCTGTCACCTGCACAATAAGGCCAGAAACACACAGAAGTTAAAAATTTGATTGTTTGAGGGTGTTTGGGGTGAAAAACACATAAAAATAGGGAAAACGGAAAATGGAAGAGAAACCCTAGGGTCTGAAACAGCTGGATATGCAGGAATATATAAAATGATAGCGGTCATAAAATAAAACTCGTGTGGAGTCGCCAATTGTTAGTATGAATATTTCTTCGTAAAAGATCACTTTAGCTACGCATAAAAAATAGCCCTAACATTGATTATGGCTGCAAAATATCTTTAAGTTTGCTGCACAAATTCAGATCTAAGCACAAAAGACATTAAGCAGATAAAATATAATATGGGTCCATAAATCCAATAGACAAGACAAGAAGAATATATTTGAAGGTGTCTTTCGGTTCTCCTCAGTGGGATGGGTTCTTGAAAGTCCTCAGTGTTTTAGATCTAACATTTCTCTCTCTTAAGGGTGTATAAAAGTAAACATAGAACTCAACCGGAGTTCACAAAGTAAAATGGAAAATGGTGACCAAGAGTAGATCCAGAGTGATCTAAAGCAATGAAGGTGATTAATGAATGGGAAAAACCCTTCTATTTATAACAAAATATTGGGGCGGTCTAGAACTCGGTGCATGGATAAAATATTATTAATCGAATTCTAGAAGCACCCTTTAGGAATATTTTATTATATTTGTTGGAGGGAAAAGGGTTCTTGACTTGGGTCAATTCCTTTATTTATAAATAATAAATAAATAAATGATTTATTTATCATTTTAGGGAAATGATGGGAATATAATTAAATAAATATTGGTTTATTTAATTATTTATGGATGATTTAGTCAAATTTAACTAAGAATATTATTTAAATAATGATTTAAATAACTTATTCTTAGGAAATAATTAAATAAATAAGGATTTATTTAATTATGTTCCTTATTTTGGGTTAAATATGACCAGGAAATATAAACAAATGAGTTATTTTATATGGTGAAAGCAATTTTACTTAGGGTAAAATTGGTCTTACATGGTGTACTTGGGTTCATCTAATAATAATAGGTTAGATGACCAAAAAATGGTGTAACAACAAGCATTCTAGGTTGCATTCTACCTTGGCAACTCCATTCTTGAAGAATTTAGAAATTCATAGCTTCATGGTAACACTACTGGGAAATGAGAGACTTAGATGCAGCTACAATTTCTTCAAGGTATGCATGTGTGGATTTTTTAAAAATTTATGGTTTCCCAAATCCTTTTCCCAAGGATGCATATTTTTTAAGGAATGGTCCAAAATTTAATGGAGAAGATTTGAGTTTGTCCTTGAAGCATATATCAATTTTTCGTGACTTTATCGAGCTTCTTAGAGTTAGACATGAAGATGTTTTCCTCAGATTTTTCTATGATTCATTTCAAGGGAAATGTAGACAATGGATTAAAAGTTTGTCTATCAAAACTATTAAGTCATTTGTAGATTTTTGGCTTATCTTTTTGGAAACATGGATGGAAAAAACAGATTTTGTGGTAGACTCTCTTTCCATTCAAGGTTTTAAGCAATGGAATGATGAGCACACTAATGAGGAAGTGGATGAAAATTTTTCTTCGGCCTTGTCTTCTTATTTAAAGTCATTTGAGTGCAAGTCAGACGAAAAGATTCAATTTTTGGATGAATTTGATAAGAACATTGAAGTTTTAAAGATCAAATTCAGTCCTATAGTTTTCATTGTCAAGATCAGTATTTTGAAAGCTTTTTCATGCCAAAATAAAAAGAGAAGGTGGTGCTACCTTTTCCTTTTGAGATCGGGGAGCAATGTCTTGTTTTTTAAAATGAGTTTGATAGCACACAATTGGAATCTTATATTGCTAAAGGAAGCATATATAATTTGTCTAAAACTGCAGAATGTATTGAGAATCACCAAACAAACTATGTCTTCTATGATCCCATAGATGACTACATGGAAGAGTTCTATAGTTCAAATTTTCAATTATGTTTTCACTGTTAAAATCAGATGCATTTTATGTTTCCTTTGTCATTAGAGTATCATGTTTGCATTTTTTTTAAGCATAGCCAAGGAGTTAAGGTATCAGATCAACTCATTAACTGGTTGTATTGGAGGTTTCATGTCTCTTGAATTAAGCATGAAGATTGCAGTTGGTAGGGTAGGTAGGTGTGTATGTGGATAAGCTCAAGTATTCTAAGCATCTTTTCAACATGTACGGATTTATTTTTCAGCTTGGAATGCAATTTTCAACAAGCTTGGGCCTGAGGAGAAGGCTATAAAAGTTTGAAGAAAATTTCATAAATTTCATTAATTTCAATTTTTCCAAGAAAGGCATTGGAGCTACAGGTTCTTTGTTGTACCACAGGGGCACATCATCCCCATTGGAAACATTGTTATCATCAATAACATTCAATTTGGCTAGGAAAGTCATTTTTTATAGGTTTTAGGGCGTTGATGAATTAATTCATGAAAATTGATGAAATTTCATGATTTGGTTATAATCCTATGTTTTTACAAGTCCCCACATGTCATCTCATTAAGGTCATGTCAATAAAATCTACCAAAAATCTGCATGCATTAGTTCAAATTTGGTTTTAGGCCACTTCTCCATTTTTTCCTGAGTCCGCAACGAATTATATGGAAAACAAGATGTTTTTGCTATGGACTCACCTAACAAGTCCATAGCGAATCTGCCAAACTCATAACATAAAACGCTACGAACTCATGTTTTTCTGCACCGACAAGATAATGGATGAGGTGTCGATTTTTAAATTGATAGAGGTCAGTCTGAGGTCATGTGTTGTGTTGTTGGGACTCATAGCGCATGTGTGATCATCATTATCATCTCATCATTCCATTTTTCTTTTCTTATTTGGCCTCCTTCCTCTCGCATTCAAACTTACCTTTTTCAAACTATCCTTGTGAGCTGCTTGATGCCACCTTTTGAATTTTGTCTAAGTATATATCTAGCTGCTATCATAGGTTAGTTTCCACCTTTATCAACAAAATTTTTTCTATCATATACAGTTTTTGCAGGTGTCATCTTTCAAAGAAGGCAACACTATTTTGGAGGATATGGCAGCACATAAGAACACCAACAAGGGAGGTTCAGTGGTTAAGTATGAACCTATGGATCTAAAATTGGTCATGGAAGACCCTAGTGTTGTAGAGGCCTTTATAAAATCTGGTTGCATGAGATTTTGTCAGAAGTTACAAGGGGATTTTATGTGTTTTTGGACTGTTTAAGCAGTCAACTTCAAGACTATTTTCTGGGTAAACGAAGATGATTTCATAAAATCTGAGAGAGGTTATTGTCAAACATCGATCCAAGAACATTAACCTCTTTCACTTTTCATAGAGGTACTACAAATTGGGATATTCGAAGATGTCTTTGGGCTCTATTTTTAGACTATCAAGGATTGGGAGATAGGAGCTCATTTTTGACCCCTATTTTTCAGAAGAAAAAAATGTCCATTTTTAATGAAAGATGAGCCACCTACTGCTCCATGAAGAAGAGTAAGATCTACCTTGAAACATTTTTGGCCTATCATGCTTAATATCATCATCTAACACAATTTTGGTCAAGTTTTGGGAGGTGAAAGCAAATTTTTCAAAATATATAGCTATCGGTCATGTTCGTAGCATACTCCAAGCTTAAAGCCCAAAAAATGCTACGAACTGGTTGAAAATGTTATATATATATATATATATATATATATATATATATATATATATATATATATATATATATATATATATATCAGGTTTTGTCATGAAAAAGGCAGGTAAAGGCATGTATATAATTGTTTTGACTCACTAGAAAACCTCAAATCAGCAAAGAGAGCAAATAGTTTGCAAAGATGGTCAAAGTTGAAAGCACTACGAACTCTCACTATGGACTTGCCTAAAAGTCCCCTATTTCTGCAGCGAAGAGTAATTTTGAGATTTTTTAAGCCTTGATTGTATTTTTGAGATAGGCCAACCACCTGGAAAGGTAAAAAGTCATCAGTTGAATATTTAGATGAAGACACACTCCTCGAAAAAGCTATTCAAGTTACCAGCTCATCATGGAAGCCACATCAACGACCATGACACCACCTCCTCAAATTTCAGAAGACATGCCTCCTAACTCGGTGGGAGTATTTAAAGTTCAGTCACGGTCAGTGTCACCTCAAACACATGACCTTTTCGATGTGAACATGCAGATTTTAAATTTTTTTATTGTAATAAAGAAGTTTTAGAGTCCTATTAGGTTTCTAAGTCCTAAAAATAACATATGTATGTTTTCTCTCCTTATAATCTTCTTTTTGTTAGTATAGGTGTCATTAGAAATATTTGAAGGTTAGGCCTTACTGGCGGACTCATTGTAAAGGCGCCTAAAGTTATAAATAGGAAGATAATTGATGGAGAGAAGGGGGATTGATGTTTTAATATAGAATACTATTGTAAAATATTTTATCAATAATATACAATAGCAGCTTACTTTTCTTTACCTAAGATTCATTGATATTCTTATGAGTATTTTTCTTTCATGTTCTGTAATTTTATCTTCGGTATCCTAGTGTTTGATTACTTAGCATTCATGGCTTACACGCTCTAACTTCATCCAAACACTTAATATGTTGTAAATGTTATGTTGACATCAAAATATATATGCCTCAGCTTCCATGAGAGGAGTTTCACTTGTCATTGATTTGTTTATACTGACTCAATATGCCCAATGGTAGTAATTTGTCTACATCTTTCACCTGCACAAAAACACATTTAAAACCCAATTTTAGAGTTAGCCATATGTTGAGCTTAATTTACATAATATCATATTTATCCTTGAGAGAGCCCTCTCAAGCTGGAAAGGCTAATTGTCAGCTAAAAGTAGGTTTGAAATAGTTACTCTAGGTTGACTGTTGAAGCATCCCATCAGTATGAATTTAGTGATAACATTTTGGTGCTTCTACCGGGAGTTGAAGATACATTTTCCAAAAATTTTGTGCTCAAATAGAAATACTAAACTCTTGAAGGTAGCAGGAGCTCAGAATCATTCGAGGTTGTATTCTACCTTGGTGACTCCATTCTTGAAGAATTCGGAAATTCATAGATTCATGATAACACTACTAGGAAATGAGAGACTTGGATGTAGCTACAATTTCTTCAAGGTATGCATGTGTGGATTTTTTAAAAATTTATGGTTTCCCAAATACGTTTCCCAAGGATGCATATTTTTTAAGGATTGGTCCAAAATTTAATGGAGAAGATTTGAGTTTGACCTTGAAGCATATATCAAATTTTCATGACTTTATCAAGCTTCTTACAGTCAGACATGAAGATGTTTTCATCATATTGTTCTATGATTCATTTCAAGGGAAATGTAGACAATGGATTGAAAGTTTACTTGTCAGATATATTAAGTCATTTGTAGATTTTTGACTTATCTTTTTGGAAACATAGATGGAAAAGACAGAGTTTGTGGCTGACTCTCTTTCCATTCAAGGTTTTAAGCAATGGAACGATGAGCACACTAATGAGGAAGTGGATGAAATTTTTTCTTCAACCTTGTCTTCTTATTTAAAGTCATTTGAGCACAATTCAAAAGATAAGATTTAATTTTTGGATGAATTTGCTAAGAACATTGAGAAAGACATTGAAGTTTTAGAAGATCAAATTCAGTCCTATAGTTTTCATTTTCAAGGTCAATCTTTTGAAAGGTTTTTCATTCCAAAATACAAAGAGAAGGTGGTGCTATATTTTTATTTTGAGATCGAGGAGGAATGTCTTATTTTTGGAAATGAGTTTGATAGCACACAACTGAAATCTTATATTGCTAAAGAAAGCATATATAAGTTTTCTAAAACTATAAAATGTCTTGAGAATCACCAAATAAACTATGTCTTATATGATCCCATAGGTGACAACATGGAAGAGTTCTACAGTTCAAATTTTCAATTATGTTTTCACTGTAAAAATTAGACCCATTTTCGGTTGTTTTTGTCATTATAGTATCCAAATTATATTTTGTTTAAGCACGGTCAAGGAGTTCAGGTATCAGATTAGCTCATTGACTGGCTTTATTGGAGGTTTCATGTTGCTTGAAGCAAGCATGAAGATTGCAACTGTTAGGGCATGTAGGTGTGTGTGTGAATAACCTCAAGTATTATGAACATATTTTCAGCATGTACATATTCAGTTTTCAGCTTGGATTGTAGTTTTCAATACGCTTGGGCTTGAGGAGAAGGCTATAAAAGTTTGAATAAAATTTCATCAATTTCATAAAATTTCAATTTTTCCAAGAAAGGCACTGGAGCTACAGGTTCTTTGATGTACCATAGGGGCACATCATCCCTAGTGGAGTCAATGTTATCATCAATAAAATTTAGTTTGGTTAGGAAAGTAATTTTGTATAGGTTTTAGGGTTTTGATGAATTAATTCATGAAAATTGATGAAATTTCATGATTTGGTTATAATCCTAAGTTTTTACAAGTCCCCACATGTAATCTCATTAAGGTCATGTCAATAAAATATACCAAAAATCCACATGCATTGGTTCAAATTCGGTTTTAGGCCACTTTTCCATTTTTTCCTGAGTCCGCAGCAAATTCTATGGAAAACAAGTTATTTTCGCTACGAACTTGCCTAACAAGTCCGTAGCGAATCTGCCAATCTCATAACAGAAAATGCTACAAACTCGTGTTTTTCTCCACCTACAAGATAATGGATGAGGTTCCAAATTGAAAATGGATAGAGGTCAGTCTGAGGTCATGCGTTGTGTTGTTTGGAGTCATGGTGCATGTGTGATCATTATTATCATCCCATCATTCCATTTTTCTTTCCTTATTTGGCCTCCTTCCTCTTGCATTCAAACTTACCTTTTCAAATTAACCTTGTGAGCTGCTTGCTGCCAAATTTTCCCTTTTGTTTGAGTATAGCTCTAGCTTTTGTCAGAGATTAGTTTCCACCTTTGTCAACAAACAACTTGTTGTCATATACACTTTTTACAAGTGTCAACTTTAAAAGAAGGCAACATTGTTTTGGAGGATATGGCAGCATAGAAGAACACCAACAAGGGAGGTTCAGTGGTCAATTATGAACCTATGGACCTAAAATTGGTCATGGAAGACCCTAGTGTTGCAGAGGCCTTCATCAAAGCTGGTTGCATGAGATTTTGTCAGAAGTTACAAGGGGATTTGCTGTGTTTTTGGACTATTTAAGCAGTCGACTTCAAGAGTAGTTTTTGTGTAAACGGAGATGAGTTCAAAAAATATGAGAGAGGTTATTGTCAGAAATGGATCAAAGAACATTAACCTCTTTCCCTTTTCTCACAGGTGCTACAAATTGGGATATTTGAAGATGTATTTGGGCTCTATTTTTAGAATATCAAGGATCGGGAGATAGAAGCTCATTTGCAACCCCTATTTTTCAGAAGAAAAAAAATGTCCATTTTTAATGAAATATGAGCCCCCTGTTGCTCCATGAAGAAGAGTAAGATGTAATTTGAACCATTTTTGGACTATCATGCTTCATATCATCATCTAACACAGTTTTGGTCAAGTTTTGGGAGGTGAAAAGTAAAATTTTCAAAATTTGTAGCTATTAGGCAAGTTTTTAGCATACTCCAAGTTGAAAGCCCATAAAACACTACAAAATCACTGAAGATGATTTTTAGCTATATATATATATATATATATATATATATATATATATATATATATATATATATATATATATATATATATATATATCAGGTTTTGTCATGAAAAAGGTGGGTAAAGGCGTGTATTTAATTGTTTTGACTCACTAGACAACCTCAAATCAACAAAGAGAGAAAATATTTTTCAGAGATGGTCAAAGTTGAAAGTGCTACGAACTCTTGCTACAAAATTGCCTAAAAGTCCCCTATTTGTGCAATGGAAAGGAATTTTGAGAATTTTCAAGCCTTGATTGTCTTTTTGAGATAGGTCAGCCACCTGGAAAGGTCAAAAGTCATCAGTTGAATGTTTGGATGAAGACACACTCCTCGAAAAATTTGTTCAAGTTACCAACTTGTCATGGAAACCACATCAACAACCATGACACCACCTCCTCAAATTTCGGAAGACAGAGTTCCTAACTTGGTGGGAGTATTTAAAGTTCAATCATGGTCAGTTCCACCTTAGTCACATGAAATTTTCGATGTGAACATGCAACATTTAAAGTTTGTTATTGTAATAAAGAAGTTTTAGAGTCTTAATAGGTTTCAAAGTCCTAAAAATAGCAGATGTCTATTTTCTCATAATCTGCTTTTGGTTAGTATAAGTGTCATTAGAAGTATTTGAAGGTTTGGCCTTGCTGGTAGACTCATTGTAAAGGTGCCTAAAGTTATAAATAGGTAGATAATTGATGGAGAGAAGGGGGATTGATGTTTTACTACAGAATACTATTGTAAAATATTTTATTAGTAATATATAGTGGAAGCTTCTATTTACCTGAGATTCATTGATATTCTTATGAGTATTTGTCTTTCATGTTATGCAATTTTATCTTCAGTATCCTAGTGTTTGATTCCTTAGAATTCATGTTTTGCATGCTCTAACTTCCTTCAAACACTTAATCTGCTGTAAATGTTCTGTTTTCATTAGAATATATATGCCTCAGCTTCCATGAGAAGAGTTTCACATGTCATTGAGTTGTTTATATAGAATCCATATGCCCAATGGTATTAATTTTTCTACATATTTCACATGCACAAAAACACATTTAAAACCCAATTTCAGAGTTAGCCATCTGTTGAGCTGCATTTACATAATATCATCTTTATCCTTGAGAGATCCCGCTCAGGCTAGAAAGGCTAAGTTTCAACTAAAAGTAGGTTTGAAATAATTACTCTCTGTTGACTATTGAAGCAGCCCATCAGTATCAATTTAGTGATAACATGGCCGAAAGGAAGAACTGATCTATTGAAAAATGCATTAGAGCCACATGATCAAAACTTTCCCAGATTCTTATGGGGAGAAGCTCTTGTGACAACAGTCTACATACAAAATAAAGTCCTCACAGAATTCTTGATGACATGAATCCAGAAGAAGAATTTACATGAAAGAAGTCGAATGTTGATCACCTTAGAATATTTGGATTTTTTTTTTAATTCACATTCCCAAGGATAAAAGGAAGAAGCTGGACCCAACATGTATGAAAGGTATATTTTTTGGATATAACACCTCATCCAAAGCATATAGATTCTATATAAATGAAGAACAGCATATTGAAGTAAGTAGGGATGTTACATCTGAAGAGATATTTTCATACAAAAGTTCCAAGGATATTCCTATTAACTTTGATGCTTTAACAATGAAGAGAATTCAAGGCAAGAAAATCCTCCAGGACCTACAACCAATGATCAAGAAGAACCAAAAGGACCAAGTGGACCCGTACATCTAGTCATCATTCCAGAAACTAGAAATACACCAGGTTAGTTAAGATCAACTCTACAAGAAACTGAAGGTCATACAACAACTAAAAGAACATTCAGAGAAAGAAAAATCCTAAGCGATATTCAGTATATGCAACTTACATGATAACTTACTGAAGAAAAATGTGGCACTTATGAAAAGGTCGTCAAACATTAAGAATAGAAGAATGCAATGTTAGAAGAATATAAATATATAATGAAGAATGATGTTTGGGAAATTGTTCCTAGACCTAAATAAAAATTAGTTGTGACTTCAAAGTGGGTGTACAAAATAAAGCATGCAATTGACGGAAGTATTTACAAGTATAACACAAGATTTGTGCCGATAGGATTCTCTCAAAAGGAAGGAATTGATTATGAAGAAAACTTTTCTCCAACAACTAGATGCACAACCATTATATCTCTCATTTCTATTACAACAACTATGGGGTGGAACATTCATCAAATGGACATAAAAAAACCTTTCTTAATGGGACAATTGATGAAAAAGTATACATTGAGCAACCTCAAGGATTCGAAGTGCATGGTAAGGAAACACATTTTTGTAGTTTGAAGAAGGCTCTATATGGATTGAAACAATCTCCTAGAGCATGGTATGCTAGAATGGATGCTTATCTACTAAGACTTGGTTTCGTCAAAAGTTCTACATATCCTAATCTCTACATCAAAGTGGTAAAGAATGAACCCATGATCCTATTACTCAACGTAGATGACTTACTAATAACATGTGTGGAGCATTGAATTTGTGATTCCAAGAAGTAGTTAGCAGCTAAATTTGATATGAAAGATCTTGGACTAATGTACTACTACTTGCAACTCGAAGTGTGGCAGAAACTTGGTGAGATTTATCTTGGTCAAGGAAAACATGTGATCAAGTTTTTGCAAAAAATTGTTATGATGGATAGTAAACCTATGACGACTCTAATGATTAATAATTTTAATAAGTCAAGGAATTCAAATTTGAGTTTTGTTGATCCTACATCCTACCAACAATCTATTGGCTCCTTGATGTATCTTATGAACACCTCACGATATATATGTTTTGTAGTAAACACTCTTAGCCAATTTTAGATGGATCCAAGGCATAATCATTGGATAAAAACCAAACATATTTTGAGATATATTCATGGGAATATAAGTCATTTTCTCATATATGTTGTACGTAATGAGATTAAGTTATTGGGATACGCAAATTAAGACTGGGTATGCAGTGATGCAAATGGAAGAAGTACTTCAATTGAATTTTTTTGTTTGGGATCCTGTATAGTTTCATGGATGAGCAGGAAACAAGACTCAGTTTCATTGAGAAGTGCTGAAGTTGAATACATAATAGCCAATGAAGTTGGTTGAGAAGGTTTGGCTTTGAAAGTTTGCAGATTTTTTTGAAGGACCTTTGGACTCCACCATTGTATATTGTGACAAACAAAGTTGCATAAGATTTATAGAGGACCCAATTTTCCATGCTAGGGAAAATCACATAAATAACAAGTATGACTACATTCGAAGGCTTGGTGCAGGATGGGGTCGTGAAGCTACAATACATCTCCACTCACAAACATGTAGTTGATATATTGACGAAGTCTCTTCCTAATAGGAAGCTTGAGTATTTGAGAGACAAGGTTGGGCTTGTGGATATTTCCTTGTTGGTTTAGAGGCAGTGAGGGTGGACACCATATTCTCCATGTCTCATGCACTATGGCTAGGACTAATAGTCGTAAGCCTAGTGAAGGCACTAGTAAGGAGAATGGTGGATTGGATAAGCATCTAGGACCAATATTCTTTGAGGATTTGGATCCAAGATAATAATAGTCCCTAGGATTGATATTATTTGGGTATGTGTGATATCCAAGATAATAATATTCATGTAAGGAAATACCTGGTGAACATCCAGATGGGGTTTGTACCTTGAGAAGCGGTGGTGGTGTCCAAATTTGTGCCTCCCAGGATTGCAATCTGATCTATTGGAGAGATAGAGTGTGTTAGTAAAGGCCTTGATATGTTTGACAACGGTGGTTATGATGATGCTAGAAAACTGAATCCCTCTTATGAGAATATTTCAATTTGAGAGTAGCTTCTTGTGTCATTATGAATACCTCCCTAGTTAAGAGGGAGTGTTGAAAATGTAGCTAGTGTCGGTCTTCATAATGTAATACAAATACAATATCATTGATGTACTTACTATATTTATTTATTACATTCATTGTTATTATTTTATTCTAGTCAAAGTATGTTCTTCATGCTTATAGCGTTTATTGAATCAAAATAAAAATTATTATGAGTCAAAGAAATGTATTTGAGTCAAATTTCTATTTGGACTCTTTGTAAGAAAAAGGAAAAAATATTTTATTTGAGTCAAAATTGAATTTTTTAGCCACAAAGACCAAGTCGACCCTACCTGGACAAGTCGACCTAGAAGAGGCACCTATTTGACTTCCTGGACAACTTTAAATAGAAGACACTTCAACCTCATTCATCCAATAATCATAAACATCAATTTTTGTGCCAAATACAAGAGGAAGAAGAATAAAGTCAAAGAAGAGACAAAAAAATTATAAGGAGAGGGAATTCAGTGATTTTTGGTCTGTTTCTGTTCACACGTGCAAAGGAACTGGGGAAAATCTGCAAAATTCCAAGTCCGAAATTCTGTGTTTTGACCATATTTGACAAGTTTTGAGCAACGTTGACTTTCATTGACTTTGACTTGGTTGGAAGAGATTTGAAGGAGGGATAACTTGGGTATTGTTGGAGGTCTTGGTATTGGCCTTGGGTCTTGTATATCTCACTTTGATTTGATTCTATAAGAAGAGGATTGTTTACTTTTCACATTTGTGGGGTTTTGCCCTGACTTGGAGCCTAATCTATGGTGTTATTTGTTTCTTTGTGATCTTTATGTATTTGGTGATTGTTTGATGAAGAGAACATAATATTAATAAGAAGCCAAAAAATATTCACAAATAATTATCAAGTTAAGAGAAATCATCATTATCTACTTGCTTTTGGTTTCTCAACACTCTCCCACCTCCCTATGTCTCTCCCCCCCCCATCACTCTCTCTCTCTCTCTCTCTCTCTCTCTCTCTCTCTCTCTCTCTAACTCTGTCACTACCTCCCTCTATCCCCCCTCTCTTTGTCTCTCTATATCACCATGAAAACATACACTCTCTCTCTTCATCTATCCCTTATCACTCCCTCTTTCTCTTTCCACCTTTCTCTCTCTATGCATTTCTTCTTCCCTCCCTCTCTCTTCCCCTCCAACTCCATCTCTCTCTCTCCCTCCCTATCTTCTTCTCTATTTCAAGTCCTCTCTCTCTCTCTCACCTCCCTATGTCTCTCCCCCATCTCTCTATCTCTCTCTCTATATGTCTCCCTCTCTTCCCTCCTCTCTTCTCTCTCTCACCCTTTCTCTCTATCTCTCCCTTGTCACGCCCTCTCACTCTCCACCTCTATCTATCTATGTCTTTTCTCTTCCCTCCCATATATATCCTAAAATATTAATATATATTAGTATAGTAATATATATTATAATATATCAAATTTAATATAATCAATGAAAACTATATTAAATATGGATTAAGGGCATAAAATCTAAACTAAAGAGAATTAACCCATAAAAAATACATGGGATTTTTTTTGCCTCAATCCAATCACAATTACTAGTTGGTATGACACATTAATATTCTAAAAAATATGGCCTTTAATTTAATTCTATTGTGATCAAGGGCATGAAAGTCAATAGATAATAAGCTCGTATCAAAATAGAACTAGAATGAAAACTCTAAACTAAATAACTTGTCCTAGATAGTGTAGATAGGAGTTATATTTAATGTGACTTTTTGGAGTTTTCAGTGTCGGAATGCAATGGAAAATTTTGAGGTGAAATCTTGATTTATGTTATTTAAAATGGTTTTTTGACTGTATATATGGATTCAACACCTTGAAAAACCCTTAGGGAGCTTCGATTGTGCAGGGGTTACCCATCAAGCTTGTGATTTCAATGAATTCTTGTCAAATTTTAGAGAAATTAGACTGGAAAAATCCACCAGAAAAGCTTCCAAAAAGTCTCACTAAAGATAACTCAGTGTACATATTCTTAGTTGGAAATAAAATGAGAACATGATTAGTGTCTCACCCACCGTAAAAAGATTTATTTTCAACTTTTAATAATTTTTAATTTGACTAATTAACTAAGGTTTAAGGTTTAGGTGGTGTGGATTGATGATATGTATACTGGTTATAATTTTCATACTTTGTGGATATACACAATTTTTGTGATTTTAAAGATAAAATAAGTCTATCTTATAAAATAAAATTTGAGTAAATCAATTTAAAAAAATATAGAAATTGAATATATATATATATATATATATATATATATATATATATATATATTGTACCAAGAGGTGCAAGGGCACATCGATAGTGTTTTGGGGTTTGTTCACCCTTTGAATATATATACAATAACATTTGAAATAGAAGAGTTTTTAATGTCTCACTAAAGGTCAGGGATCGACTGATCAAACAGGCTCGGAGGTCGAGTATATTTTCGAAGGTCCGGTGTGTCGAGGGGCCCAACTATGCAGGATGTCATTGTGTCATGTCCTCTATTCCAATTCCATGAAAAAAAATAAAGATAGATAGTAAAAGGTGAACAAAAATGGTGGTCATCAAATATGGAAGACATTCAATCTAGTATAAGAGCAAGTGGTAAGGTAGTAGTGTGGTTAGAGTTTGGATTACACCATTGTTTAGAGTGATCACTTTAAATAGTAATAAATACAAATAACCTACATGGGTAACAAATCATTTAAAGTTTCATAGAGTATTCAAAATGTTGCAATATGTCAGTTGTGTTAATCTAAAAATTAAATCCATCATAATAGTTAAACCAATAAAAAATTAAATATATAAATTTAAAATATTTAAGAAATATGTTTTTCTTTACATAAAAATGAGATTAATATATAATTTTACAAATATTTAAATATTTTTTTCAAAAAATCGGTAATTAATACAAATTCAACAAGCATTCACTTCGTTTTCATGAGTCTTAGATAGACGGTGATTGGGTGCGTTGCTAAAGCACTCCTGGTTTAATTCTGCTGGAAATACTAAGAGGGGGATGAATTGATATTTCTTAGCAATTATAACTTAATTAATATTTTTTAGACCATTATTTAATCGTCAGCAATATTATTAGTATTTAGTATCAAATAGAAAAACCAGTAAACAACACCATACAACAATGCAAAAAGATAGAGACGGTAGACACATTTTTAGGTTGAAAACCCCCTTTCAGGTGAAAAAACACCGAATGCTTCTTAGTAATTGTATTCTTCTATTTAAAAGCAATGATTACATAAAAAATTTAGCTCCAAATCAATGAGGCACCAACACCCTGGTATACAGGCATCAAATTGAATGACGCACCAACACCTTGGTTTACAGGCACCAACATGAAGGACACTCCAACGCACTGTGTTTTATCAAAACCCACCGAAAGGATGAACCAATGCCTTATTGTAGGCTCTAACCTACCCTAGCACCACCTTACCACCCTGAAGCGTTCTCAGGCACCAACCTGAAGGTGACTCCAATCACCTACCCTGCACCACCCTACCGCCCTGAAGAGTCTGCAGACCATGTTTCAAAACTTTTAGATTGGATCCACCTATGATTTGAATCAATATAAGAAGGCTGTAAAGAATATATTTTTTCATTGTATGTGTTAACACTGCAAAAACGTATGGGAAAAAGACATTAAAAAATTCAAGCAGAAGGTACAAATAAAGGTTTCCAAAGAAGAAATTCATTAGGAAGAGCCAAAAAATGTAATATTTCATAAGGTCAAAGGACAAATTTATGGACAACGCACAGGAAAAAAAGACTTTTTTCATACAGTGCGAATTTTTCTTCGATAGCCACACACATCGTAGCTATCCCTTCAATAGCCACGCGGTCCTGGAGATGACGGAATGTCACCATCCAAGACCACTTGGAACAATTGGTTAAAAATATTCTCACTCAACCTAACCAAGTACAGTCGTCTTTGAGCCACCTTGAGGCTTTAATGCAACACACAAAGGAATCATACCTCCAATCTTATGTCACAATCCATATTGGGCCAAGAGAAGGAGGGAAAATTTGAAAATGGTCTATAAAAACCAGCCTTTGGAAGAAGAATTGGAGACACATTGTTATGCTGGCCAAATTGATCCATAGCAAACCAGCTTGTGTATTCCAGCAGCAAAGGGATTGGAAGGACTCATTTGTTGGACACCCAACATCTTATTCTAAGAGAGAGGAGTTCACCACATGTTCTTCGAACTACCATCCTTTGAGAGGGAAGATAAGCTTGCTGAAAACTTGAGGGGAATAGACCTCCTTGTCTTGAATATTGGAGCTCCATAGCTCAAAGGATCCACTACAAGAGATGTAGAATTCTATCTTCTATTACCACCAACACCTAACAAAGGGAGAAGCTCTCTAAATTGAGTTATTACTGTGTATTCTCTATCGAGTGTGTATCTTGTGCATGTTTTTTATTATTATTATTGTTTATGTAGTATGCTATGGTTCCTCTCTAACCTAGCTTATTACATGTTGAACTTCTTCCACTAATGTTCAACAAAACATTTTGGCATGTGACTCTTATGTAGGTAAGCAACTTTCCTACTAAGAAAAGTGTATTTTGTACGTCCATGCACCGAATACATTACCACGGGAATGGTGACTCCACTGGATTCTTTCTTTTGAGTTAATGGTTGTTGATACAGGTCCTTCTTCCTACTCAGTTTGCTGCAAATCACCCCTACATCCTCTCATCATCTCCAATCACACTCAGTGAGAATTTTTTCCAAACAAAGGAATAATTTTTTTCATTTTTCCCAACCGCATGCATTTTTCTCTAATAGATGTGCACTTCACACCCGAGGGAAGATAACCCGCGCAGTAGGTCAACAAGCTAATTTTTGCTTGATTTTTTCCATTTTTTAGCTGTAAAGTGGTTGGAAACCCATAAAATATCACTGTGTTCTTGTATTTCATAACTGATTAGGACCCTTGATAGAATTTAGCTTAGCAACTAAGTAGTTTTAATTTTAGTTTTTTATTTTTGCAAATCATACATAGTTTAAGTAGGAAAAAGTAAGTGTCCTTGAATCCACATATGTTGTCCAAAAAATGATTTGCTGATAAAAGATACAAAACAAATATCCACATATTTGCTTACTTAGTATAAAATTAAGTGGCCCATATATCCACATATCTTTTGCTAATTCAAGTTTTTTCAATTTTTACATTAGATTAGTTTAGTTTTCATTAGGAATTGGGACTAGGACCAAACTGTCAAAAGGAAAGAAAGTAATATCTAGCACCCTTGCACCTCACGGTGAGTTTGGGTATGCACATGAATGCTTTACTAAGACAATTTTTGATCTCCCTATAGTGCAAACATAGTCTCACTAGGAAAGGTGTAAGCGGCCCATAATTCGCACATCGTTTTTTGTAAGGAAAAATCACAGATAGGGTAATTAGAAAAGGATTGTAAAGGATCAATGCATATCCACATCTCATAACACTTGTGATTGTACACTCCAAAGCACACACGAAGCATTGGTAATAATTGGACCAAAAGGCACCCAGTGTGTTGGGACCTTTATCCTCTTCTTACAGTTGCTTCACCAAATCACACCCTAAGGAAAATTGAGACTATAAAAATAATCATTAACCGAACTCACTAAATTCTCCCCACAGGGGCCACAAAAAAATTATAGCTCAAGTTAGGACCATCGGGGGTAGGCGTCCAATAAGCCATCGTGGTCATAATACATTTTGAAACAGAGATGTTTACTTTTTAGGGAGCTTCAAATCCGTTTATCCGCCCATGGAATGAATACTTGTGCATTACCAGAGACACGTTTCAGAGGGGGTTAAGCTTAGGCCCAGTGCGTGTAGTAATTTTTGGGACTACCTGACCCATCTAGTGCTCAGTACTAGTAGATGATTACCAAGAAGCTCAAGAATCGAATTCTCATGTGGGATGACGGTACTTTAGTGGCCAAAACTAGGCCATCCTTCCCTAAAGGCATTAGGAGAATTTTGAGGTCTAAAATGGGCCTCCCAAGAAAAATGTACACAAAAATAAACTTTATAAAAACCAATAGGATTCAAGATGATGATGTCAACCATGGGGGATGATTCACCATTTTGGAGTAAAAAAGTAAAAATAATAAAAAATAATAAAATAATAAAGCTACTTTTTCAACTTGTATTTTCAACTTATCTCCCTGCGATTTTGCTCAAATTTCGAGTGGGAGTACTCATTGGATGCAAAAATTAATTCCTCATCCAAGGAGTAATCATGTTACATACTTTCGATGGACCCTGATACACAAAAAATGAGAAATACATGAAAAAATGTGTTCGCAATCACATTTTTCAAGTATTTCTCATTTTTCGTGTAGAAGGGTCCATCGGAAGTATGCAACATGGGTACTCCTTCGATGAGAAATCAAATTTTGCATCCAACGAGTGTTTCTGCTCGAAATTTGAGTAAACCCTTAGGGAAATATGTTGAAAATACGAGCTGAAAAAATAGTTTTTCCTTTTTTCCCTCTAAAATTTAATGATGTAATCAAATATTATTTTATTATTTCCAATATTATAAGTTATAATTTCCTTAGGAGGCCCATTTTAGACCTCAAAATTCCCCTAATGTGACGGTGCAGGCAACACTTGATCCTCATACCATTACCTCGGTTGATTCTTCAGCTACTGGAAGGCGTCGCCAGCTCTTTCGGGATGTTAACCCTAGTACCCATCATGAGATATGTTTATGTTGAGAGTGTAAGGAAAAGTAGGTCTATATAGGCTTTTGAGTATCATATGAAAAACAAATAAAACCACATTTTTTGCTTGATTTATCACATAGCTTTAAATTAAAGGAAAATTTACCTCTTATTTTTTCGCTTTTTTTAATGCATGTGATCGTATTTTCTTTGATAAGAATCTTCCTTCCTCCAACAAACCAAAAATATCACCAAGATCAAGCTAGTTGACACCATAATGGACCCAACGGTACCCCATCGATCTAGGTGTTTCTTGGACCTCCCCCCATTAGAGGGAGGAGTGCTAGGTCTCCCGCCATTTAGACCTCAAAGACGACACACTGCCACCATTATCGGTTCATCCTTTATCGGCACATATATGACTAGAAACCCCCAAAGGTCACCCAACACCACACCAGTGGAAACCCTAGCAAGGTCACCACACTCAACCCCTCCTACAACCCCTAGAGGGAAGAGGAGTGCTACCCCTTTGCGGAATCAACAAAAAATCCATCAGGGCACGGCACAGGGTAATATTCCCCAGTCACCTCCCCTAAACCATCACATTAAGATACCTATTTTTCCACAGTGTACAATGGTATTCAATACGCAGTTACCCTTTTTAGCATCACTTAATATTCCAGATCTAACAAATTTAACTAATGACCCCATTTCTCATGACCTTAATTGGCCTCCCATGCCCATGAAGCTCCTTTCAGATATACCAAAATTCAAAGGGAAGCAAGCAGAAGACCCAGGAAATCATATCATGACTTTCCACCTATGGTGTTTGTCTAATAGTATCATTGAATATACCCTTAGACTAATACTTTTTAAATGCACCCTAACAGGGCCTATGGCGAAAAGGTATTTTGAGCAGCCTTCTGCTTCTCATGGAACCTTTAGTACCCTCGCTACCGTGTTCCTCACCTATTTTCAGCTCCTCATTCATCATGATTCGGGAATGGAACTGCTAACACATTTTAGGCAAACATTATCCATCCATATATCAGACCATATCCACGAATGGCAGTGACATCATAGTTTGTGTAAATCCAACTCAACGATAGATTGTTGTTGGACTTATTTTTGAAAACTCTCACAACTGAGATTTCAAAAGACGTGGAGATGTATAAACCCACCTTTGACAAAGACGCCATTAGCAAGGCCCAACAACTTGAACTCATTTACACCTAGTCATGATATATTTACAATGTACTGCCAAATGCCCTGCGCTTGCAAACTTATAGAGAGTTACCAAGCACGTCGAATACTACAGACAGTTTGATTGGGTCCTTGACCCAAGGTCACCTAAGAAGCAGTAATTAGTTCCCAGGATACTCATACGGTTCTATTCACAATGTATTGCAACCTAGATACCATCAAAGTCAATCTACACCTTTGTAGAATATGACGAATAGGGTAATACCATACCATCAACAGTAGGGAGGCTCATACCCTTCCTCGCAGGGGAACCAATACTCAGCTAGGAATGATGATACAAGAGAGCCTCCCCAACCATCTTACACCAATCAGGGATAGGGGAACCTATATCCTCCTTTTCCCACACAAAATCCACCACCAATGCAAAACAACACGCCAGTGACCCTAGTGTAACCATCTCAGGCTCAGCAGCGACAGTCTTATGACCAAGAAAACAACAATAATCCTCCAAACATTGCAAAAAATAAGTCTAGGAATAAGGAAAAGCAAGACTCTGGATAGGGAGGTAGTAATCAACAACGCCCCCTGCGATCTCAGTCTGGGGGAAACCCCAACCGAAGTCAAAACCAAGAGTCAAATAGTATCTCCCAAGGGCAAAACAAGAGACCCAATCTAAGGAAAAATTACTCTTGTTCCATATGTGGTGAATATATTCATTACACTCAGCACTGTCTCGAACTCCCCGAATTGAAAAAACTTCATGGTAATCGAGGACAAGGGGGACCTACTCAACAAGTTTTTTTAATGCAAGAACCCTTCCCCCACCAAGGAGTGGTTAACACCCATCAACAACAACCACCCCAAAATGATACTGGAGGAGGCAGTCATGAGATCTACATGGCTGGAAAATAATTGTTCTTCCAAACAAGGAATAGGAGCTACGATACACCTTCGGACATTGACCCATCAGGTACAAGTATGAGTGTGCCTACCACACTGTTAACTTTCTCCAAAGTACCTATTGAGCCCCTTCCAAAAACGGTCAAGGAACCAATGAGGCGCTCTGGACATCACTCTAAAGCCACTCATAGCTATAGAATAATATATGATTTAGCTCAATCACCAGTTTCTATGTCATCTTTGGAATTTTTTCAATCATGCCCAAGACAACGGAAAGCCTTAATTTCTGCATTAGGTGCAATCGATCCTTATGATTCACGCCTAGTGGTTTTCGACCTAGACAAGGCAAGCCTAAGGCTTCCTTCTCTAGTCACTTTCCAAATACCAGTTTCAATTTAGAACATCACCATACACTGATGCATTGTTGATGAAGGAGCATCCACATGTATCAAGTCCAAATCAATTTGGAAAAATTTAGGATCACTTGAATTAAAACCATCTGACATCATGCTTAGAGAATATGATGGTCGCTTGTCAGCTCCCATCGTTCTGTATCAAAATGACCGAGTAAAACTGGCCTAAAATACATTCCTTATAGACATTGAGGTCTTAGATGCACAACTAGACTACAATATACTCCTCGAGTGGAGTTATATGTACGCCATGACTATAGCTACACCCTATGTCTTTAGGGTAATGATGTTCCCCCACGATAATCAGATCATCACCATCGACTAGCTCACATACTAAGACAAGAAGCCCATGAATGCTCTCGATGTCGTGCTACCATACATAGACACAACCATAGAACCACTCACAAGGTATATAGAATTCAACCCAGGCCAATTAAAACCATCATCCATCCTAGGGTCATTCCTAAGAGATTCCCCTATTATATCAGAGGGAGTCCCGAAAAGCACGGGGGCACTGGTGTGCATGATTCTCTCATCAAACACCGAAACTAGCCCAGACATAGAAACTAGTAGTACGGATGCCGAATCCACTTGCACGACATTCCTAATACGCCATTTCGCAAACCCCATTTTTGTATCCCCCACCTAGATTTATATAAAAACAAGTCATGGCAACTATGACATTGCCAAATATGGCTTTTGTAATACCCGTGTGGTATTTGGTCCCTATAGCCATGTTGGGAAGTCCAGGAATCACCTCTACAATAATAACCCCTATTTCCCCTCAAGAGTTCATAGTAGTTAAAGAAACACCTGTAGCAATGCCAGCTGACATGACCAAGAAAAATTTAAAAAAAGGAAAAAATTTCAAAACCCCCAAGTTACCTAGGGCATTACAACCTTGCGCATTATGCGATATCATAGGTCATCCTACTAATATTTTCCCGGATTTATAAGAATTGAAACCCCTTCTACACATTGAAAGAAATGTCGCGACCTTGAATTCCCATAAAAAGGAATATGCCACGAACAACCAAGGGAAAGAATTACGCACAAATCATGTGTGCGCCATATGCGACCATTATGGACATTATACCCATCACTGCCCAGAGATGTAGTGATATAGGGATGATTACAAAGCCCTAGAACAATCTTACCAGGAGGACCCCTCAACACCACCCATGCAAATGGACAAGGGTGAACCCAAAACCATATTGTACATACGAGAGGAACATACATCTTGCTCATATACAATCACCCCAACGGCCCAGAGATGGAAAAAAGAGGCCATACCACATGTCCCAGTTTGCGCACAATTTACGAGCCTGATCACTTAATCACATAGTGCCTCGAGTTAAGGGCGTTTAACCATTGGTATCAAATCCCGCAAGTTTCCCAAAGAAAATTAGTTTAGCATAGACGACATACGTGCTATATTTGTCAGAGCAACCACCACGTGCGTTGTTGTCCCCATATCTATCGATTCTGGTCTATGTAGGATTTCATATGACGCTTCGTCGCTAAAAACCCCCACTTAGCCAACTCGGACACGGAATCCACAAACAGAACTACAACTCAAAGGAAACAAGCAACAAGGACCATATCATATGTGTCAGAGGAGAGACGGTCACCTGAACGACCCCTCTTCCCCATAACCATCCTTCGGCTCCAGTCGAGATCCGCGCACTCTGCGATGAACGAGATCACTTTGTTGCTGATCGTGCCACTCTAGATTTATTTAAAATATGGTACCCAGTCAACTCTGTGAACTACGACGGCCTACGAGCAGTCCAATATTCTTGTCGAGTGTGTTCATATAACCACCTGGTTCTTCATTTTCCCTACATCCGCCGCTTCCATTCAACGTTAAATTATTTATGCCATAACATAACCCATCTCACTGCAGAAGACGAATCGGATTTGGACTCGGTAGAAAGTTTGAAAACACAAGAGAATGAGTAAACCTGGTCCATCCTCTTCATATCGGAAGAAAAATGGCAAACAAGGGGGAAAATTCTCGCCCCCAACAACCCTTCATGCCCAATCCCAGCCTGCACATTTTGCGATGCACATAATCATTTGGTTGCTCAATGCCCAAATTTATCATTAATTTCGCAAATGGTACCCAATCACTTAAGTGGTCCAAAGGGAGTGGAAAACCAAAGAGTAATAGTCTTGTCTTATTTGCCAAGACATCCATTATGCTCAGCATTGTCCTTACGTCCCGCAATTTTGACCCATGTTAGACATCATATGATCATTGGTCACGAAATATTTGGATGTAACCGGTTTTGAACCTAGGCATGCAGGTGAAATGTGGCCTTCCCCCCATCGTCACCAAAACCCTAGGAAAACTAAGGCGACCAATGATCTTAGTAGGGCACAAAAGTAGCCAAGAATACCATGTGCTCTATGCGGTATAGATGACCACATACGATCTGAAATGTGAGAACTTCTTATTTCTAATACAGAGATGGACTGTAGGGGCATTTACAGGATATGTCACCTTTAAAGAAAGGATGAGATCCTGAAGCTTTCTAGCCCTTCACAAACTCTGCCTAAAGAAATAATAGAAGTAATCACTATTGATATAATAATGAAACTACTTGTTGCTGGTGCAAGGTATCCATTATCCATAAACTTATGTGTGCAAACTGTTAAATGTGTTTTTCAATTGGAACAAAATGACTTTGAGGAGTTTATGAGTCTTTTTGTATGTAGGAGGCTTATTTCTTTTTACTATTTAGCATATTTAACTTTGAAAATAAGCAGCAAATAAATCACGGAATATAACACAGCATATGATAAGGCAGTTCACCCCTCCTGGGCTACATCTGTTGGGTCCAAGGCCCCCAAATGGGCATGTCCTTGCTCTTATTATGCTCATAAAATGGTTATAAAATGTGTAGAAAGCCTAAACAGACGAAAATAGCTGCATAAATGATATCAGAGCATTTAAAACAGTAAATATAGGCTTTTGTTTCACCTCCAAAGGTTAACCATATCCCAATACAGCTCCCACACTCCCTAGGCCTTGATGGCTCTCCAAGCTTCTCTGCTGAAAAAGTACCTGAAGATGATCTCTGTTGCCTCTGAAACCTACACCATTGGCTCTGGAATGCTCAAATTACCCAAAGTAGACTCTTGGTTCACCTCAAATGGTTAACCACAGCTCAGCACAGCCTCAACCCCAAAGTGGCCTAGTGGCTCAAAAAGCTTCTCTGAAGCTACACTGGCTGAAGATCTACTCCAATGGCTCTGAAACCTGTCTCAATGGCTTCCAAATTCTGAAAAGATATGAAATCAAAAGAAAATATGCTCCAAATGGACTCTCCTAGCAAAAGTTATGTCCAACTGAAGTTTTTGCCCAATTTGCCCTAAAAAACCTTCACTAATTGTGGAGAACTGGAGTTAACTCCAGTGAAAATAGCAACTACGCCAAACTTGGAGGGTGCGCTCCAACTTTATCCGGATGGCTAATGGTTAAAATAAATGCTAGGTTGTGGGGTCACATGGGACTGCCAACAAACCCGCCGGGTTATCTGACTATAACGGTTGTGGTAACTGTAACCTCCACAGACCCCGTCGGTTTACTTGTGACCTCTTCGCAGCTTTTAAAAATGTAACCATTAGCTGTTTCATTCCGTGCGGGTTGGAAGGCCTTAAGGCCGAGGTTTTCAGCTACGGTCATATGGAATGGGGGGGGCTAGCCCGAAGCCCCTTCAACCTCCGCTCCAATCGTAACTAAAGCCACGTGACTTTTCAAACCATACCACGTATCATTTGAATTAACCTTTGAAACATTATGTTGCCACATATTTCACATTTAAACTTTGACATTTTCCATTTGGGTTTTTTAACATAGTTCGAATTTATTTAAATGTGTGAAATTAATTAATATAATTAAAGTTTTTAATATTTAATATATATAAAAAAATATTAATATAATATATAATTTTTTAAATCAAATAAAATATTAAATTTATTTATATATAAAACATTAATTTAAACTTTAGTATATTAAAAATATTTCTTCACATAAACATTATAAACCTATACTCAATATTAAAGAACATTGGGCGATTTCAAAGTGCAATAACTTCTTCATACGGTAACGGATTTGAGTGTCGTTCATGGCACTGGGATCGTATCGCCGAGGCCTATCCTGTCACTCAGGTTCCAAACAATTTTTAGCAAATAAAATTTTGAGCATTTTCTCCAATAGGACATGATCACCTGATCACAGCTCCCAAATGGGAAGCTTTTGGACCCACAAAATCTCTCTAATTACAGAAAATGAAGATGAGGAGACTCATTCTCCACTCTTCCAACTTTGAACCACTGAAATCTTCCTGACTTCATCAAATTGATCATCTCATAAAAAGATAAATTGTTCCTTGAATTCACTGATCAACCGTTGCTAAAACTGACTGAGTCATGATGCAAATTATTGAAATTTGCAGAAAAACAACTATAATTTGCAGAAAAAAAAATTATTTCGACAATGATAAAACTTCAAAGAAAATTGAAAACAAGATTCACCTTGCCTCTTCTACTTCCTGTGTGCTTTCTTTTTCAACCAGCAACTTGAAGCAACATGGTTAAATCCACCACAAAATGTGCAACAAAACTTCTTTTCATTTGAACAAGAAAAATTATCATTCTTTGCTTAAACATAAACAAACTGATCATGTGAATGATTATACCTCTTTTGCTGCATGGAATGTCCATCCTTTTTGTCTTTGAAAGACGATAAACTAGTAGAGGAGACAGCTTTCCTTTTCAGACTTTCATCAATGTTCTTGTCTTGAAAACTGTTTGAACTATAAGGCTCGCAATAAGTGACATGTTCACCCTCTACTTGTTGCAATGATGGCTTAAAACAATGGCACTCATCCTTAAAACAATTTTGACATAAATGCATTTGAGAACTTGGAACAAAGGTTCTCTTAAAATTTTCATTACATGCATTCAAGGATTTGAACTATTTGCCATAAAACTGCACATAACCAAGACCAACATTCTTGGGTCGCTCCACAACTGAAATAGGGTCAACCATGCCTTTTGCATGCTTTCCCAAAACTTTGCCTTCTTGATAGCCCATCCTAAACATTAGTTTGGACTCGATGCCTCTTGTATGTTTTTCAAAAGAACCAACACACTTTTCAATGGAGGAAATTGAAGACAAGTTGGAATGATTAACCTCTTCCTCAACAATTTTCTTGGACAAAGTTTCTTGAGCTTGAAGGAGTTGTTTATCCATGTCATGCAACCTTTGGAGAATTTCTTCCTTCTCATCCTTCATAGCCAACAATTGTGCATAAAGTTTAACGCTTTCTCTTTGATCCTAAATGAGAATCTGCACCATGTCCTTCACCTTAATGAACTCATTCTTCATGTCATCATTGAAGAATCTCGTGAAGAAGGAAACTTCACTTGTAGAAGAAGTTGACATTATGTAAATGGTCAATTAACAAAAGGAACTTCTGAAGAAAAATTCTCAAATCTTTCCAACAAATGACAAGCTTTTAACCAAATGTCAATAAAGACTCCTTCTCATTCAAGCAGCCATAAAACACAAACTATTGGAGTTTGTTTTCCAAAGATAATCTTGAGGTAAATTGGGTAAGGAAGTAGTCTTCAAACACTTTCCAAGACTTAGCTAACATCAGCTATCCTTTCAACTCAAGAAAACTCATTCATGCAACCATTTTGCAACCAATAAAACAGTAAATCCCTTACACTGTTTTAAAACCTTTTGCACAAAAAATGCTCAACCCGAGCTCTGATACCAATCTGATCTGAAATGTGAGAACTTCTTGTTTCTAATACAGAGATGGACTATAGGGGCATTTACAGGATATGTCACCTTTAAAGAAAGGACGAGATCCTGAAGCTTTCTGGCTCTTTACAGACTCTGCCTAAAGAAATAATAGAAGTAATCACTAATGATCTGATAATGAAACTACTTTTTGATGGTGCAAGGTATCCATTATCCATAAACTTATGTGTGCAAACTGTTAAATGTGTTTTGCAATTGGAACAAAATGACTTTGAGGAGTTTATGAGTCTTTTTGTATGTAGGAGGCTTATTTCTTCTTATTGTTTAACATACTTAACTCTGAAAATAAGCAGAAAATGAATCACAGAATATAACACAGCATATGATAAGGTAGTTCACCCCTCCTGGGCTACATATGCCGAGTCCAAGGCCCCCAAATGGGCATGTCCTTGCTCTTATTATGCTCAGAAAATGGTTATACAATGTGTAGAAAGCCTAAATAGGCTAAAATAGCTACATAAATGAGATCAGAGCACTGAAAAAAGTAAAGATAGGCTTTTATTTCACCTCCAAAGGTTAACCATAGCCCAATACAGCTCCCACACTCCCTAGGCCCTAATGGCTCTCCAAGATTCTCTACTGAAAAATTACCTGAAGATTATCTTTGTTGCCTCTGCAACTTGCACCATTGGCTCTGGAATGCTCAAATTACCCAAAGTAGACTCTTGTTTCACCTCAAATGGTTAACCATAGCTCAACACAGCCTCAACCCTAAAGTGGCCCTAGTGGCTCAAAAAGCTTCTCCGAAGCTAAATAGGCTGAATATCTACTCCAATGGCTCTGAAACCTGTCTCAATGGCTTCAAAACGCTGAGAAGATACGAAATAAAAAAAAAATCGCCCCAAATGGACTCTCCTAGCAAAAGTTATGTCCAACTGACATTTTTGCCCAGTTTGCCCTAAAAAACCTCCACTAATTGTGGAGCACTAGAGTTAACTCCAGTTAAAATAGCAACTACGCCAAACTTGGCGGGCGCACTCCAACTTTATTCGGACGACTAATGGTTAAAATAAATTCTAGGTTGTGGGGTCACATGTGACCACCAACAAACCCGCCGGGTTATCTGACCATAACGGTTGTGGTAACCGTAACCTCCGCAAACCCCGTCGGTTTACTTGTGACCTCTCCGCAGCTTTTAAAAATGTAACCGTTAGCTGTTTCATTCCGCGCGGGTTGAAAGGCCTTAAGGCCGAGGTTTTCAGCTGCGGTCATATGGAATGGGGGGGGCTAGCCCGAAGCCCCTTCAACCTCCGCTCCAATCATAACTAAAGCCACGTGAATTTTCAAACCATACCACGTATCATTTGAATTAACCTTTGAAACATTACGTTGCCACATATTTCACATTTAACCTTTGACATTTGCCATTTGGGTTTTTTAACATAGTTCGAATTTATTTAAATGTGTGAAATTAATTAATATAATTAAAGTTTTTAATATTTAATATATATAAAAAAAATATTAATATAATATATGATTTTTTAAATCAAATAAAATATTAAATTTATATATATATATAAAACATTAATTTAAACTTTAGTATATTAAAAATATTTCTTTACATTAACATTATGAATCCATACTCAATATTGAAGAACAATGGGTGATTTCAAAGTGCAATAACTTCTTCATACGGTAACGGATTTGAGTGTTGTTCGCGGCCCCGGGATCGTATCGCCGAGGCCTATCCCATCGCTCAAGTTCTAACCAATTTTGAGAAAATAAAATTTTGAGCATTTTCTCCAATTGGATATGATCACCTAATCAACATGGTCAATCAATGTCAGGATCTCAAGAAACTCACCAAAATTCTTTGCATGGTCAAAACCATACCACATATCCATCTCTCTAATCAAGAGAAGATCACACACTGATATTGCAGGATTTTCTTGCAATTTCACCACACTATGAATTGTGAATACCTCCCAAGGTTACGAGCAGTAAGAACAGCATTGAGCCTGGACTCCCGAAAGGAGCCACACCACCCAAGACCAAAGACTCGGATGTGGAAAAAGTGAAAAAATGCACTAATGCCCAACCATCTTCGAGCATCCACATCTGGTGTGGAGAGTAGTGTTGGTTCTCACACCATCTACTCATTAGGTACCTTTAATCCATGCACCATTTGCACAATCCATAACCATGAAACAGAGATGTGCCCCATGATGAAAAAATTTTGGCACCTCTGCATTCAACACAACTTCCAAGTAAAAGAAGATGCATGTATCATTAGTACACCACCAAAAGAGAACGAATTTTCTCTCAAACAATCAACCATAACAGAAATTCTTCCACCATATAACATTGATAACACACGACACCATATACGATTCCTCTCATCATGCATGGGAACCATGAATCGTGTTGTCTACTCATATTTTCTTAGTGTCAAGACCGCTACAACTACCACAACGGTAGTAGTACCTTCGACAGTGCAAACCAAACCCGTCTACACCTTGTCAACCTCGTTTGGTTCCACGGCATCAACCACAGAATCATATTCATGTATGTCGACCAACATTGTTAGGCCAGAACCAATTCCCCACAGCCTTACCAATTCCCCCTTAGACATCTCATTTCACTTTGATGATGATATTATATAGGCCATGATGGAACCAGATTTTCCATGGGACTCAATGCATCATCGCTTGTTTTTTCTTCCATAAAAAATGTTCATGCATAGCAACCCAAAAACATAGGAGATATATGCCATTGAATCTAAATAATTCCTTCCATCTGGGAAGGTAGATTTTTTCAAAACCCTATCCCAGCACCCGATGCGTTTGAAGGGAATATGCCGAATATTTTGCCAAACATTAAGGTGAATATCTCAAGAAAACCAGGCAAAACCGAAGAAATCTCGTTAAGGGCAGCATGCTCCCTAGACAAGGTAGTCGCTTATACAGACTTATTACAAGAGTACATGGACATATTCACATGGGATTATTCGGAAATTCCAAGGATAAGCCCCACGATCGTAGAACACCACATTGACACCTAGCCTGACATATCACCAGTCCGCCAAAAGCAGCGTCAATTACACCCATCCAAATCAAAATAAATCAAACAAGAGATTGACAAGATTCATAAAGTCGGATTCATCTACCCAATTTCCTACACATCATGAGTTTCCAACCCTGTACACGTCATGAAAAAATAGGGCACAATCTGAGATAGCACCAATTTCGAGATTTAAATAAAGTGTGTCCCAAGGACAACTACCCTACCCCTTTCATCGACCAAGTCATTGATGCTTGCATAGGCCATGAGGTCTTTTCCTTCATGGACAGATTCTCAGGGTATAATGAAATTCAAATTCGGCATCTGGATCAGTACAAGACGGCGTTCACTACCCGCTGGGGCACATTCGCATATCAAGTTATGCCTTTCGATCTTAAAAATGTTGGAGCCACCTTCCAGCGGGCCATGAATTATATATTCCACGATTTGGCTCACCTCATCTTAGCTTACTTGGACAACCTCATCATATGATCCAAGAAACGAGGTGACCATCTAGAGGACTTATAGTTGGTATTCCAGCGGTGACGACACTAGAACCTATGCTTGAACCCCCTCAAGTGTGTCTTCTGTGTTAATGCATGCAAACTATTAGGATTCATTATGTCCCAACAAGGGATCAGAGTTGACCCCCTGAAGATCCAGACAATAAAATAATTACCACCACCTAAAACTCTCAAGCAACTTCAAAGCCTGCAGGGGAAAGCCAACTTCTTATGACTCTTTTTCCCCAAATATGGCACTTGTGCGCAAGGTTTTCTACACCTAGTCCATCAGTACATTTTGTTCAAATGGGATGATTAGGCTTAAAAGTCATCTGTGGCACTGAAAGTCACCTTGTATTCAGCCCCCTTGATTAGCCCACCCAATTACGACAAATACTACATCTTATAGTATGTCGGCATCAGACACAACCATAGTTGGGGTGTTAGTTCAAGACGTACCAGATAATAAAGAGAACATAATCTATTATGTCAGCAAGAACCTATCTGGCCCTGCTTTAACATATGAATTAGAAGAAAAAATTTCCCTAGCCCTAGTACATGCAGTATAAAAACTTCAACATTACGTCATCCTAAGGACTAAAACAGTCATAGAAACTATCAACACCATGCGATTTCTGCTAACCCATCGTATGATGAACCATAAGTAAGCTTGATGGGTAGTCATATTGCAGGAATTCAACCTGCAATTCAACTCCCCCAAGAAAAAAAAGCATTAATTCTAGTTGAGTTCATCACTCACCTTCCAAGTCTGACTCAAGGATCCCTAATTAACAACTCACTACCAGATGAACATTTATTCTTAGTGACGACTGAGGACCCTTGGTATGACGAAATTCTTCTATTCTTGCGAACCCAAAAGTTAAAACCACAGCTCGTACATGACGACCGAAGGCACATACGCCATTAGGCTCCCTAGTTCCTTCTCATGGGTGATGTCTTTTATCAAAGAGGCATTGACATTATTTTACGTCGATGCCTTACACAAGAACAAGTTGAGCAAGCCATAAATGACTGCCATAGTGGGGCTTGTGGCAGCCACCTCTCAGGGATGGCCACTACCCAAAAAGTCTTGCGGGCTAGTTATTTTTGGCCCACCTTATTCCACGATTGCATTCAAGTAGTCAAAAGGTGTGAACAATGCCAATTCTTCACCCACAAGGCAAGAGAACCTCCTACTCCTCTACACCCTGTCATTGTAGCAGGTCCCTTTTGTAAATGGGGAATCAAATTTATGACTTGCAACCCTATGTCGGCTGGAAATGAAAAATATATTATTGTAGCTGTCAAGTATTTCACCAAGTGGGCAGAAGCCATGCCTACATATGACAACATGGCAGAAACGGAAAACCTGTTTCTCTTCAACCATGTCATTTCATGATTTGGCATGCTTAAGGAGTTAGTCTTTGACCATGGAAAGCATTTCGAAAATGACATATTCCAGGAGCTATCCCATCATCTAGGATTTACACACAAGTTTGTGTCACCATACTACCCCCAGTCCAACGGTCAGGTAGAAGTTGTTAACAAAGTACTCAAAACGATGTTACAGCCTACGGTCAAAAACCATAAAACTAACTAGCACCATATGGTATTTTCAGCCTTATGTGCATATCACATAGTGGTTAAAACTTCTACATGATTCACACCTTTCCAATTGGTATACAGAGTGGAGGCCGTGATTCCCATTGAAAGTGAAATCCCCAACTTACACACATATATCAAACTCCTCGATGATACCCAACCTTTAGAACAATGGTTGGTAAAGTTAGAGTTCATCGGCGAAAGTCAACGAGAGTCTCTCCAACATAATGAGGAGAACAAGAAAAGGGTAAAAGCATCATTCGACCGCAACATCACCCTCGCTCATTTTCAGAGGGGGGAGCTATTCCTATGCTATGACGTTGCAAAATAAGCCGTAGGAACTAGGAAGTTTGAAACATTATGGAAAGGCCCTTACATCATAAAAAATTACCTCCTCAAAGGAGCATACATTTTGTCCGATCCTGATGATACATGCCTAGATAATCTCGTCAATGGGCTATACCTCAAAAAATTCCACCCATAGGGCAGGAAGACTCATCCTTAGAGATAATATTAGTGTAACATAAATTTTTGAGATGATCACAATCATCGTGGACTTGCTCTAAGAAATTCTCTTGTGTCATAGATGGACAATTCCCCCATCCACTATTTTGGATTCACTGATGGAACCTCTCGATGGTCGCAAAATCTTGCAGCAGCTGCTTGGGCCATATACTCTCCTGACCGTTCACCATTCCTCACCAATGGAGTATGTATCGGATCAACTACCAATAATCAAGTAGAATATGATGTAGTCACAGGGTTGTTAAGAGATGCCTCCAACCAAGGCATTCACCATCTACATGTATTTCTTGATTCCCAGTTAGCAGTATCGCAGTTAAACCAAGATTTTGAAGTACAAGATTCACACCTATTTAGGAAATACTTGCATGCACGACAGTTGATTCATCACTTTGATCACATTACATTTAGACATATACCAATAAATCAAAATCAGACAGTCGATCGCATAGCTAACCATATCCTAGACTGGAATTCATCTCGTATTAACCATCATCCATAAAAAGCAAAGGCATAAGGCATAAATATCCATCATATGTACATAACATCCATCATAAACATATGTAAAAAGAAACCAAATAATAAACATACACACATCATAAGAGTCGCAAAAATATACATCTCGCATATATACATCAAAAATATATGTCCTAGTATACAAAATAGGTCACTGACCATCATGTCAATAAAAAATATGCATGTCATCAATATAGGGAAGCATCCTCAAAATGGGTGATTTCCCTAACCATACAAACATCTCTAGGGCTAAGCCCCGCCTGGTGGATCCTCAGGACCCACAGAAGCACCCAGTGCTAGTATAGGTGCAACATCCATAACCGCAAGTGCTGCCTTGCCTAAAGTCAGGCGATGCGCCCTCTCTCGAGCCATCACTGTCTCCACCCAAATGTCATCCAGGTCATCAAAACCCCTAGTCAGCATGCCTCAAGTCAACCTCTCCAACCGACTCCACGAATCGGATAGACCTGCAGCACGAGCATCAACAACCTCAGCCTGACCCTCTACTGCCAGCACTCTAATGTCAGCAGCAGCCAACAACTCCTCAATCGTCACCACTCGTGCCTCAGTTGACTCAGCAAGGGAAAGAAGAGAAGAATCCCCACCAGAAGCTGCAGCGCTGCTAGCCTCTCCTAAGGGACCTCCTACACCACCCTATCTCCCAACTTGGGCCTGACCAGCCCTAAGCGGGTCCCTCCTCCTAGGTTGGTGACCCACCAAACGAGTGGTAGGATGCCCTGTCGAACCCACGTCTGCAAGAGAAAAAAAAAAAATATCAATGTCACCATCAAAGACATATATATATATATATATATATATATATATATATACACACAATAAAAATCCTCAAAATGCAGAAAACATCAAAATTCATACTTGTCGGACCCCATGCATAACCTACAGGAAGACCCATATCCAGATCCCCCTAGAAATCCATCCCTAAATATGGGAAGTCAAGAAACATATGTGGGTTCAACTCGAACCAGGCCTCGACCGTCGCATCCAATTAATGGCCCGTCTCTACTCCACCACCACGGCGCATCACAGGTGCCCACTGACGCATCTGAGGATCCCTCGGAGGACCCAGGGGCACCGCCAAAAAAGGTCAAAGCACCATAACCATCTCATACATGATACTACAGAGGATGCTCGCATAATCGAAGGCCTTAATAGCCCCCCTCTAGGCCTTTCCCAGTTGAGTGACCATGTCCTGGTAAACGTAGTGAGCCCAGTAAAAAAAGTGATCAGCTTGAAGCTGGGGAAAAACTGCAAGTTGTGGACCCGATACTCGATGGGGCATTGTCAACCCAGATAGGCAAACTATCATCGCTAAGGAAACTCTCTCAGCTAGGTCCGTCATAGAGCTCAAATGGATATATCCCCGAGTGATCGCATTTGGACTGAATGCTCCTCATCCATGGCCCAACGATGGACTTTCACTCCCCTATGAGGGAGTGGATAGGGAAGGGCCTCCCCGTGAGGCAACAGACCGGTCACAAAATAGACATTGATCTCCAGCTAGATCATGACATCCCTACGACACAATACCATAACGTGTCGTCTCATGTTCCAGGATCATACCAGGTATCGTAGTAACCCATCCTGGGATCTCAATATATTTGTCTCTAAGAACTTTAGTAAACCATACTGAGCCAAGATCCCCCGAGCATGAGGGTCTTGGGCCGCAGCCGCATGGAGATCAAGCTAGTCTCTCTCCTGCCACAACATCCTACCACCAGAGAAAACACCAAAAATCAGTTTTTAATAAAAAAAGATTAATTTATTTTTCAAAAAACTGAATTCCTCACGCCTATGAAAAAATTTGGCGTTGTCACCACGTGTCTGTATCAGATACAGACACGTGGACCATCGCGCATAATTTTTCCCAATCATGAGATTATCGTGCAAAAATTACCTTTTGCACAAGGACTGCACGGTCTTGCCCAAAAATGGGTATAAAGGTCATACAAATCCATATTTGTATGAACCCCCCATTCCAGAAAATGACAAAAATGAAAAGCGGGACACTTAAAGTCCTACCTAACACTGACAACAAAAATATCGGGTACTCAGGCTGACTACAACGGTAAGAGAAGCTCGGGACCAAGAGCTCGGCTCTTACGTCAGACCCTCGAAAGAAAAAAAATGAGTTGAAATGAACCATATTGGCCCATATATCGCCCTTTTCTCATTTTTTCAATAGACCATAACTGGAGCTCAGAGTACCCAATCGCAAAACCGCGAGAAACAAAATGATTAGCACTTCATCATGTTCAAACCAGGCCCCATAAATCCATGCCTCAAAAAAATTCATTTTCAGGCACAACGTCCACCATACTACAGTTCATGTATTCCCTCTCTTATTTCTTTACATTCAAATTATTTCAAATATGTTTTTATGAAAAAGATGTTTCTTACTTGGGGTATTGGTTGCAGGTATTAAAAACATGCCAAATCACCATATGTCCTAGACAACAAAGGTACAAGAGCAGGTATCATTCTACCCCTAACATGATAGGCTCCCCAAGAAGCTTTTCATATCCTGAAATAATTTCTTCAAAGAAATGGACCATAGGTTTCATTCACCCAACCATGTTTATCATCACCCCACCTTGCACATGATAAACACCCTTGCAGGTCAGTAGAACCTCACCCTCCATGGTGCCCATCACTCATGTAAGACCACATACCAAAGGTTTGGAACCATATCCATAAAATCCTGAGCCCAGGAAGCACTTCATGTTCATTCATACACCATACATCAAGTAAATTTCTACCCATTTCATGTTAAAACTCCTTTCCTGGGCTACCATTCTCACAAGCAGATCAGAAAAAAAACACACCATTGCATTTCATATTTGGCCTATCACACCCTCATCAACATAGCCCATCTACGACATTTTTCATCTGCTTCATCAACCCCACAAAGAGACCAACAAATGGGGCCCCCAACCTCAGCAAAACACACTCCTCACACCATAGTGAAGGATTATTCATGTTTATAGGGGCACCCTTCTCCGTTCTTGCACATCCAAACCCATTTTATATTATTTTGGCAAGTCTACAAATATTTTTTAGGAGAGCACTCCCACCCATCCATTTACATTTCTCACCTGGCAGCAGTCCCAAATCACTCTTGGTTGTAGCTACGCATTTTTTTACCGCACCCAACCATGAAACTCATAGCAACCATACACCCGCCTTGGATGTCCTACCAACTCCAGGGATTTCCTCACCATAAATTATTATGACTATCGCCACTCGTGTTTACAGCTCCGACCTTGGGCCACTTAACCACCATAATCAATTATAACCATTTCTCATCATCATGCCTAGTTAACCCATCACACCACGCCTTGGTACATTAGAAACCCTGGTCCCTTGCATTAGTACTCATTTAGATCGGTTGATGCTTCCTTCTTGTCGACTACAACAACCATTTTCGAAGAAGGAGGTAGTACATTGGATGAATCCTCACCTCAATAGGGGTATCCCCGGATGGCACTATGGGAATCATCATTTCCCATTGATTTCATCGATCCTATTGAAATTTGACTACAAGATAAGCTTTCATGTCAATATGGTATTGTACTTCATAACCGTTTCACTGTGTTAGAATTTTTCGAAGACCTGTGACTTGATAAGCATCTCTTTCAGCAATTCTTACACGAGAAGGTCCCTAATAGTCAAAAACCCATTCATACAATGAGCACTTGTTCTAAACAAACATTAAATACCAAGATTATGCATGTGGGCACCACATTCAACCTTCTTTCAAAGAAAAACGCCCCCGAGGGCATCAGCAATTGTCGTCATCAACCAACAACAAGTCACTACCAAAAGTGGCATAAACAAAACCACTATCTATCAGATAAGCTTAACTATTCAAAACATCACGAGCATGGGACATGCCCGCCTCGTAGAAATATTTTATTCATTCTATCTCTTGCAGGTTTCCAACAGAGCATGGTGTTTTTTTTTTACTTAAGACAAGGAGTCTCCCAACTCAGTTCTAAAGAAAGTTACTCTTTCTCCCTCTCAAAAGGATCACAAAGGAAAAAAAACCATAATGTATTTCAGCTATACAGTTCTTCCTAGACCTCATACATTAGGGGGAAATTGTTAACACTGGAAAAGAGTATGGGAAAAATACATTAAAAATGTCAATCAAAAGGTACAGATAAAGGTTTCCAGGGAAGAAATACATTAGGAAGAGCCAAAAAAATTAATACTTCCTAAGGCCAAAGGAAAAATTTATGGACAACGCACAAGAAACAAAGACTTTTTTCACACAGTGCAGCTTTTTCTTCGATAGTCACGCACAGCGCGGCTATCCCTTCAATAGTCGCGTGGTCCTGGGGATGACGTAATGTCACCATCCAGGACCACCTGGCACACTTGGTTAAAAAGGTTCTCACTCAACCTAACCAAGTGCAATCATCTTTGATCCTCCTTGAGGCTTTAATGTAGCAGAAAAAGGAATCATACCTCCATCTTGGGTCAAGAGAAGGAGGGAGAATTTGAAAATGGTCTATAAAAGCCAACCTCTGGAAGAAGAATTTGAGACACATTGTTATGCTTGCCAAATTTCTCCATAGAAAACTAACTTGTGTAGTCTAGCAGCAAAGGGATTGGAAGGACTTAATTGTTGGCCACCCAACATCTCAGTCCAAGAGAGAGGATTTCACCACATGTTTGCCAATCTACCATACTTTGAGAGGGAAGAGAAGCTTGCTGAAAACTTGAGGGAAAGAGACCTCCTTGTCTTGGATATTGGAGCTCCATAGCTCAAAGTATCCAATACAAGAGATTTAGCATTCTATCTTCTATTACCACCAGCACCTAATAAAGGGAGAAGCTCTCCAATTTGAGTTATTAGTGTGTTTTCTCTATCGAGCGTGTATCTTGTGCATGTTGTTTTGTTTTTGTTTTATTGTTTTTGTAGTATGTTATGTTTCCTCTCTAACCTAGCTTATTACACTACAAGGAAAAGAACCTCTAGCGGAGGTTATAAAGGAGCTTTTTAGTGTTATAAAATTGACCAAACTTATCAAAAAAACATTTGCTACAACATCATTTTATGGTTATAGAGATTTTGGCGGAGCTTTTAATGGAATTTAAACACAACTAAAAAAACTGGGTTGTCGGAGGTTATTACAGATGTTTTTTTCATCAGTGCGCTACTAAGGTGTCAACGCACTAGTGCGTCTCATCTAGACGGTGGCCCGGGGCAGTCGAAGTTGCATGCACCGAGCCGTGAAGGTCTAAAACTGCATCGGGTGCAGTGTTGTTGATACAATGCATGGGGTCGTTCTAATTTGTCTTGGGATTTGTGCAGTGCCCATAGGTCGTATCAATGCACTAGTATGTAGACTTATAGAAACACACCAGTGCGCAGTATCAGACAAACGCACTGATTTTTCTAATTCGTATTGGTATTTGTGTGGTGCCCATAAGTCATACAAATGCACCGATGCATAGTCTCACATAAATGCACCGATGCGCAATATCACACAAATGCACCGAGATTTATAATTGGTATTGGTATTTGTGCGGTGCCCATAGGTCGTACAAATGCATCGGTGCATAGTCTCACATAAACGCATCAGTGCGCAGTATCTCTCAAACGCACCAAGAGTTATAATTGGTATTGGTATTTGTACGGTGCCCATAGGTCATAGAAACACATTGGTGCATTGTATCATACAAATGCATCGGTGTACATTAACTCACACACACTAGTGTTCATTTTGTAGTTTTTAGAAACATTGACTTGTGACAGTCCAATTATTGTGATTTTTAAAAATTCATTATTCATAAAAATTCGACACATCTTGTAACAATATTCATATTAATTAAATTTTTATTAATGCATTTAAATGTGATGTTTGGATTAATTTGTTATATCATATCATAATTATTGTGATTTTTTTAAATTCATTATTCATCAAAAGACAACACATATCTTATAACAGTATTCATGTAAATTAAATTTTTATTAGTGCATTTGAATGTGATGTTTGGATTAATTTGTTATATCATATCATCAAATTTCACATCTCTTCATTATAATATTTAATCATCCATAAATTTAATCAATGGTGTTACATTTCACAGCGATAATGGAGAACGCAATAGAATAAATTAAAACACACACATATATATATATATAAGACAGTGTTTTTCATACAAAATGGAACAATTATTGGTATCTCTTTGTCTTTCAATTGGGACACTATGTCCATTACATTAAACAAAATGTCTGATCTCACAGACAAATATTTCAAAAAATACAATGCCTTGCTTTGATATCCAAACATAATGATCATCATTCTTCGCTTGAACTGATGTCACTGCTAGAGCTACTTCCATGACTTGGGTTATTTTCAAGAATGTTTTTTTCATAGTGTTGATTGTTTTCTTCTTCTTCACCTTCCATCTACAAACATAAAAATAAATTGTAATGAGTGTATATACATTGGTGAGAATAATGAAAATTGAAATATTAAATAATATACATCAATGTAAATCGAAAAGAAATGACGTACCATAGCAACAATTGACTCATGAACGATACACATTCTTTCAAAACCATGTAGTATGCCATCTTTCAAGATTTCATCTGTTGGCACAGTTCTATACTTTGTTTCCTGCAAGTTTTATACCCCATAACAAATCATATATTTAATATATATAAAAAAATTGTTCTATTAATTATAGATGGAGCTAAGTAAAACAAGATAGATAAATGCTTACAAATTTCACAATTAATTTATGATATGCCAACATATACTCACAACCCATATTTAACCTAATGTCAATCAATTCGTCTGATGGTTCTTCTTTGTATGTTAGCACTTGTTTGAAGACATTCAATGATGATTTTTTTAAAACAACTTAAAATATACAAAAATGAAATCTAGTTAAGTTGTTATAAGTAACAATTACTCACAAACTTAGATGTCAACCCTTTTCTTCCTTGTCGCCCTATTTTATGTGTTGAATGGGTTCCATTTTCTTTTCTTTTCTGCAAGAAAATACTTGAAAATTAATATTTAATGCTAAATTGTTTATTTATTGTACCTAATGATCGAAAAATTAAATTATTACATATTACATTTGAAGCATGTTGTTATTGAGATGGCTCCTCCTGCGATGCAATTTTGTCCATTTCTTTAACCCTCTCCATGTACACCTTTTTGGACATTCCTACTGGCATATTTCTGATATCAACTCGTTCATCTTTTGAGATTTTCATAATCTTCCTGAAAATGTAACATGGCAATAAACTATTTAATTTTTATATTAATGTATGAAAAGTAAATATAACAAAAGTGATATTTATAATTAATTCTAGACAAACATTTAAAGGAATATTAATTTTTCATTCCTTTTTTTTTTGTACGTTTTTGCTATTAAAAGTCTAACATGTCTCATTGACCAATTCTCTGGAAACTCTTCTTGTAGTTTAGATAAAATTTGGTTCTTGGAATCATTGGATTGATTTTTGTTTTTTAAGTGGAAATAACGTCTATACTTTCGTTCCACTAGATCCCTCAAACTTTTGTAAAAGTTTTTTCCTCTTTCGTTAACCTTCGGTAACCTCCGACACCACTCCAGATGAGCTAAGGAGAAATTCATTTTCATTTTCATGTTCTATTTTTTTTCTTTTCTTAGAAAAACATTCTTTTTTTGAGTTGTTAGTCCCTGTAGAACATTAAACAGATGTAAATTAATAGATTGTTTGACACATGTTATCTAATAATTTTAAGTATATTATTAATGAAAATTAAAAAAAGAAACTCATATTGGATCGATAGTATATTTACATTCACTTGATTCATCCTTTTGCAATTTTTCCATCAAGATTTTATGCTCTTCTGGTCCTAGATCAGAAATAATCTTATCGAGATTTGTCATTTTGTGGCTCTAGATGAAATACAGTAAACAATACATATTAGTTAAACTTACATATAGTTTTAAAATAATATTTTTGTAAAGAATTTACAAAGAACTTGACTTTTTTGCTTTTTTTGATGTGTTATCAGTATTTTTGTTACTTGACCTCTTGTCAGCCATTTCTTTATCAATATGAAACCTGTACCATATCATTCATTAATATATTTTATAAATAAATTGTCAAATTTTCAGGTAAAAAAAATATATCAAGAAACCAGTGCGCTTTTCATGGTGTACGCACCGACGTCGGTGCGTGGTGGTCTTATAAACAAATCGTCCCAATAGTATAAAACAACGTATGGTGCCCTATGTCAACAGGAGCACTGGTGCTTTACATGTTAACCATCACACCGATTAACACAGAGAAAATAATAAAAATCGTCTAGTCTTAGTTTTTGTAGCATCAACGCCCCGCGCAAACAAGGGACCACTATACGGTGCTGTCTGTCAACTAGGAGACCCGGTGCGGTGCATTATATGTTACATGGTGCACCGATTAACACAATTAAAAAATTTTGTGAAATAGTATGTGCGTGGTGCGCCATAATGAAATAGTGCACCAACACCCTATTTTACATTTGGCGCACTGATTAAAAAAAATTGTTTTTAATTTTTTTATCAAACAGTACTTGCGCGGTGCGCTGGGATAATCCAGCGCACCGGTGCGCTAGGTTATGTCAGGCGCACCGATAAAAAAAATCTATTTTTTAAAAATTCACGCAAGGGGTGACAAGGATTGAGATCCAACTATGCAAGTCGTCCCTTGGGTTGGATGTCATAGGCCTATATATAGCAATACAAACCCTATAAATCTAAAATAAAATCTCTAATTCTAATATCACAAAAATAGGGAGAAGAAAGGGCAGAAACAAAAAGAATGAAGGGTTTAGGGTAAAAATTTTTATATTTTATTTTATTTTATTTTATTTTATTTTTATTTTTATTTTTTATTTTTTATTTTTTATTTTTTTCTGAAAATGAACAACAAATTGAAATTTTATTCTTACTGCGTAAAAAAAAATTGCATAAAAAGTAAAAAAAAAATAATAAAATTTAATCATGAGATCGTTTGAAATTCTATGCTATAAGGTTTGAACTACCAGAGGTTTGGAATTTTGATTGTCTGAATACTTCTGTTTGAACGTATTTCGCTACTCCACAGTGCTCTTGGGCTCTCTTGCTCCAGGTATGTCTCCTGCAAATCTCTGGCTGAAATTTTTTGCAAAAATAGTGAAATAATGAAAATAATTTAGTATTAAAAGAATTGTTTTATGAAATTAGATTTTCAAAAATACTTTGCCACCCATTTTTCAATTTACCGTTTTTTTTTCACTTAAAGAAAATAGAGTTGTGCTTTTTTTATTTTTGGTTATTCATCACCAGGGCGTCACTTAACAACACCACATCGGCGCGTCCGTTGATAACACAACACTGGTGCGCAGTAACTAAAACACACTGGTGCGGTTACCTGTACATTAGCACCGATAACAAGAAGTCTATTTTTAAGGCAGCGCAATTACTTTTAGGTGTGTACACCAAAATCTAGCTTATTCCATAATATTTCTCAAATTCCATCGCGGATTTCTCCCTATCCATCTCGAGATGTAATATTTACTTCAAATTTTATTTATATTTTCATTATCTAATTGAATTTATGTTTTTTATCCATGGAAATCATGCACAAATTAATTAAATTTATAATGTATACAAATTTGCAAGTTCATGCAGATTCAGAATCGAGTTCAGATGCACAAAATATTCAAACAGATCCAAAACATCAGAAGCTCTTATCAGGAGCAGCATACCGCAAGACACATTTGGTAGATGAAAATGCACAGCCGCTTCACCCTGCCAATTGTAACAATATTGCATCTTCTAGCTACAATCCTGGGACAATGATGGTAATAATTATAATTGTTTGGTATATTGATTAATGTAATTATTTCAATGTCAATCTAATTAATCATACAATATTGTCAACGTGCTTACTAATTGATATCATATATTTTGTACTAATCATTTTAAAAATAAAAATAAAAATTACTAGGATTCTAGTGATGATGAGCGACCTACATACCATCTTCTGTTTCACCCCACGACAATGTCAAATCGAGAGAAGATTGAATTAAGAGAAAAATCAGAGAGGAATGATACCAAGAATGGTTGAATCAACCACTGATTCAATTTCCGCTATGTCCAGATTCACTAATTAGGAATGACTACAATAATAATAGTTCTTCACAAGATGGAAATGGAGGCAATCAAATAGAGGTTGGTAGGGATGATTACTTAAGGGATACCAATTCCATGGAGATAATGTTGTTAGATGCATTCCAACACGATGATTAGCTAGGGGATGATGTTAATATCGCTGAGGCCTTTTTCGAAAGCCTTAAATTTGCTTCCACCACCCCTCTCTTTGGACCTAGTGGTCAGTCAAAGTATACCCAGTTGGGGACAATGATGTTACTGTACAACTTGAAAGCAAACTTTGGTTTGTTGAATGCATGTTTCTCAGAAATTTTGAGGTAAGTTACCATAAAGTCCTCCCTTATATAAATTTGAGAAATATAATCAGTACACAATGAACATTACAAATGGTCAATTTTATGAACTTTAATAATTATATCGGCATTAATGTATATTTATTAATATTTTCCATTATCACCAACTACAGGTTATTCAAAGATAAGGTTCTTCTGAGTGATAATGTCTTGCCCGTTAGCTGCAAAGAGGCAAAGAAATTGTTGAAAATGTTGGGTGTTGAGTACATATCATATCATGAATGTCCAAATGATTGTATTCTGTATAGAGGAGAATATGCAGACAAAGATATATGTATGAAATGTGTACATGACAGGTATGATAAATAAAGAAAGAAGGGTAAATCACGTACTGGTCCTCCTTTTAAGATATTGAGGCACATGCCTATAATCCCAATGATTCAAAGGCTCTTTCGTTGCAAAGAATTAGCTATGTTGCAGGGATGGCTTGCCTCACACAGAAGTGAGTTGGGAGTTATGCGAATCCCAACCTATTCAATAGCCATGAAGCATAAATAGGATACATGCAGGCCCGAAAAAATCAAGGATGAAGTACGAAGTCTACGACTCGGCATAGCCATGGATGGCGTCAACCCATATTCCCTCCAGAACACCAACTATTCTGTTTGGCCTGTAGTAGTGATCAATAACAATATCCCCCCATGGTTGTCCATGAAGAATGAACATCTTATGTTGGCTCTCATATTCCCTGGTAGAAGACAAGTGAAGAATATGGATGTCTACATACAACCACTGGTAGATGAATTGAATGAATTATGGGATGGGATAAATGTATACGATGTATCAAGACCCATTGCAGTAGAGAAGAGTTTTACGTTGTATGGAATATGTGCTTACATGACACATGATTACCCAAGCTTTGGAGTTTTCTCTGGTAAATTACATGTTTAATTTATTCATTTTTTTATATATGTAACAATATTATTTCACATATTAGTTATTTAATTCGTTGTAATTGTTCTGATCTTCATGATATTCTTTAACATGCCATGCATTTAAATTGTATACAATAATCTCACAGGTCTTGTAACAAAAGGGTATTTTGGATGTAAATGTTGTGGACCTTCTCTGAAAGTTAAATAGTCCAAGGACCTACGAAAGCCAGTGTATGATTGCTCCAGAGTATTCCTCCCAAAAGAACACCCTTACAGAAGAGCAGCATCCGCTTTCAATGGTAAACGAGAGAGAACCCAAAGGCCTCCAATAACAACACCAGCTGAATGGCTTAGAGCATATGAGAGAGAGAAGGAGAAGGAGTTCATATAAATGTTTGATTCAAATGAGGATCCTATGTTCGACGATCCAGAATTCTTCGACACCTATGTTGAGAAATTTCCCATTGGGATGAAAAGGAAATCTATCTTTTATAACCTCCCATATTGGGAGCATCTTAAGATTACCCACTTATTAAGTCCCATGCATATATTTAAAAATATTTCATCTTCTTTATGGAGGAACATATCATCGAAACAAAGTGACACATTGGTTGTTAGGAAATATCTTATTACTTCAAAAACTAAAAGGAAACATTGGCCAAGACAATTAGAAAGTACAGGATTAGAGGTAAGTGATGGTCCCTCTAATTCATGGTATTTCAAAGAAGGTGATGTCCCATGTATTTTAAAAAAAGGTGATATTTCTTTGGAAAAGGAAGTTATAATGGGTGTGAGAGTTCCATATTCATACGGGTCTTCATTACGTCACTGCTTGACCGTCGATGACCATTTGTCGGGGTTGAAATCACATGACCATTTTAATCTTCTAAGAGTACGTATAATGTCAAAAGCATGATTTTATTATTTTTTATATTAATAAATTTTATCCCATGCAGGGATCATAAAACATAATTAATTTTGTATATTATTGCATGTGTTTATAACTTTACAGTGTCATTATCCTTTGTTAGTGCATGGGTGTGTGAAACATGAATTCCCTCAAGACCTAGGACGTGCCATATCTAAATTATCTGCATTTATATGTTGGATCACGTCAAAGGAGATTCATGTGGCTAGCATTCCATGGTGGCGTCAAGATATAGTTGAGATTGTTTGTATGTTTGAGAAGGAACTACCGACGAGTTTCATGGACTTGTAGGTTCATCTTCTAATCCACCTAGTAGATGAGGTTGAATTAGTTGGGGTGGTTTCTTGTCGTTGGATGTTCTTCTTAGAGAGGTACATGAAGAAATTGAAAGGTTTTGTTCGACAAAGGGCAAAACCCAAGGGGTATATGGCAGAGGGGTACATATCATATGAGTCTTTCTATTATGCCAGTGATTACATCAAGCAGATCAACAATAGACCAGGTGCGGTGATTTGGGATGATGAAAGGATGAAGAAAAAATGGAAGGGGAGTTTCTCCAAACGAGTGGAAAAAATCATTTGATAAAGAGTAAGCGACTTATAATTTTTCAAATTTACACAAAGTAAATATTCATGTTGAACTTTGATATAATGTATATTTTGATCTCTATGTACTATATAATTTCGGTTTGATTTCATCAGCGAATGCAAAAATTGAAGCAATCAATAAATTCATTCTTTACAATTCTGAAGTGACACAACCATGGGTCACATTGTACGAACAAAAGAGGATGAAATGGGATAGTGAAAGGAAATAATTCAGACGGTTGAATGGTAAAAGTGTGCCTTATCCCGATCATTTAAAATAAAATATGCCAAAAATATGCCCCAACAGTTGGGTTGTTGACCAAGTCATACATAAATATGGTGCAACCGGTAGTTACCTGTGTGTTGAAGAGGATATGCTAAACGTAGGGATTGGGTGCAGCAACTCAATAATAATCTATTTAATTTATATGTACATTTGAAACTTAATAATGCACCTTTCAAATGTAATTATATCTATATTTCATATTTTAACTGTTGGGTTATTATAAGACACATGAAACTATGATTTTTTAACTTTTTATAATAGGTGCATTTTTTCCCATATATGTGGGCATATGGACACCATTTTCGCACAAAAAATGTCGATTCTGGACACATCACACAAGACTGTGGAGTGGAAGTCGAGTTCGATCAATCTAGTCGATATAGCCACTGTGATAAAAACCTAGTACGAGGGATGTTAGGTTACATCGGAAAGATACAAGAGATCATTGAAGTGGATTTCTCTTCTTTCCAATGTGTTATTTTTAGGTCAAGTGGTGGGACACCCTTGATCGGAATAATGTAAAGGAAGATCGTGATAGTAGGCTAATATGTATCAACTATAGAAAGATTTGGGATGAAGCTAAGGGGCCCTATGTTTTCCCCAAACACCACAACTAGATGTTTTTTTACCCAGATGTGTTGGATATGGATTGGTGGTTTGTATTGAGACATGACCCTAGATCAAAACATATTTTTGATAACAATAGTGTTATCATGCCATGCGAGCTAGAATATAATGAGGGTGATCATGAGAATCGAGAGTGATATGGTACATGTGTTATTAACGTGATATTTATACCTTTTAAGATGGGTTTTTCGAAACATTATAATATGTATTTTGAATTAATTGGTAATTTGCATTGTGTTAATATTAAAATCAATATTTCACTTGATAATTTTCAATTATGTTGATCTCAAAAACAATGGCATAGTGTATAAAGCTCTATTTTTTTGTATGTAAGATCATAATAAAATAATGATAATTCTAAAGTACATGAATTTATTTGCATTATTTTCTAAACTTTATTATGTTACAAAAATTCATATTATTCTAGATTTATTATTTTACAATTATTTAAAATTTTACAAATTTACAAATTTGAAAATTTTAATAAAACATTTCCCATTAATACAATTAAAATTTTACAAATATTTTACATAAAATTACAATCAAAATTACAATTACAATTTTAGAATTTTACATACAATTACAATTACAATTTTAGAATTTTACATAAAATTTACAATTACAATTACAATTTTACAAATTTACATATATACCATTACAATTAAAATTTTAGAATTTTACATACAATTAAAATTTTAGAATTTTACATACAAATAGAATTACAATTACAATTTTACATATATAGAATTACAATTAAAATTACAATTACAATCATTTCACAATAAATTAAATATTACAACTACAATTAAAATACAATTACAATTTTAGAATTTTACATACAATTAGAATTACAATTACAATTTTATAATATCATGATCATTTAATATTAAATTAATTAATAAACATCACAATCATGATAACCATCATACAAACATCATAGTCAATTAAAAAACACATTCAAATTCGCTAAAATCATCATGATCATGATCATCTAACAAAACACAATTAGCATTGTATAACATCATCACAACACAAACATCAAATATACATCTCTTGTGGAATAACTGCTATGACATACACATATATCTACAAGCTACACATTAAATGAACATATCTAACATGACCTAACAATATAAACATCATGATGATCACCAAAAATATGTAAATTAAGTACAACTGCAACATGAACATAAAATACATGGACCATATATATATATATATATATATATATATATATATATATATATATATATATATATATATATATATATAAGTGAATAATGTCAAAAATATACATCTGTATATAAATGTCATATATCAGCTGGTGGTACATCATCAATAGCAGTACTAGTCAAGGCCTGCTCAGTCAATGGTGCGGCCTCGACAAGCTCAGATACATGTTGATCATCGTGTGCTTGTTGATCTAGTATGGGTGGCTCATGCTTATCAGGATAAACTCTCGACTACTCATCGCGTTGACTCGACATGGTTGATGGTCCAGCCTGCTCATGATCATGAGTACTATTGGATGCTGCAGGCTGCTGACTCGACATGGCCTATGGCCCAGCCTGCTCTCCATGATGACTATTGGTTGATGCTAGTGGAGGCTACTCATCTGGTGCGGCTCAAAGTGAACGATGATCACTCCCCTGATCATGATCATCAAATGATGCTTCGCTGCTTGCGGACTATCGATCACGTGCTGCGTCTCGACCACGCCTATAACGTGCAAGGGCCCTCCTAAACCGCGTAACTAAGGTCGTAGCTCCTATAACATGCCGCATCAGGTTGCATATGTCACACAGCATGCCTCTCCACACATGTACCAGCCTACCATCGGCCTGTATGTATCTCATAATAGCGGGCCTGACTCCCGCCTCAACAAACAATGCACAGATTTGGTCGCCCAACTCCATCCTCAATCTACTATCAAGCCTACTGCGCCTAGTAAAAGGTGGTTTCGGCACACTAGCAAGGAGCAGGTATGTCTGCACTGGCCTCATGATCCTCAGCATCTACCATATCCTGATCGTCATCATGATCCACACCTAGATCATTTGGTGGCGCTGACATGTCCTCGCCATCAAAAGACCCAATGTTTGCAAAATATATACAAGTATAGAAAAATAATTAGACAATTTCATTACACAATTTAATTAAAAAAAGTTAAAGAACATCTTAGAATAAATTTAAATAAAACAGTAATATTACCTCTATCATCCGGCATCTCATCATATGTGAAGAGGATGTTGGCACACCCTCGCCAATCCAAACCAACGTAAGGACAGGGGACCATAAAGAAGGGATGCTCATCAACACTGGCTAGCAACTCCAGTGCATCATGCGATATCCTCACGGAAAACTCAGTCTCACCCCTCTTGGGCATCATCTCTCCCCACATGTGCATTCGTGCATCCAGCATCGGCCTACGAGGTTGTCAAACAAAAGTAGGCCTTGTCTCTGGAAACCTCTCAAAAAGTAAAAAAAAAAAAAAACTCTGAAGCAAAAGGTAAGTTGACCCTCCCTTTTGCATGAGCATGACATCTATCTAAGGTTGTACAAAACTACCGAAAAAAATGGCAGACCACCTGACAAGTCATGGCTCCTGTACTAAAGAATCAACATAATATAGAAGTGGGCAAATAATGTGTTTCCCATCATTGGTGTTGTGTGTGGTCAAAATAAGAAGTGAGAGGCACCTCACCTCCTCACTACCAAATGCAGTAATATGTAACTGACCTCCGAAGACCTGAAAATCTGAAGGAGACAGTATATCCGCGCTAATGTATCTCTGGGAGTACACCAACTGACTCCCTGTTGCATAGCCAAATTGAACCTCTAGGAACGAGGAAAAATCCACCCCTCTCCTTGATAGTCCTGTAATGAAATAAATGTCCTCCTTAGTGGGCGCGTACCACTGGTTAGGACCAACTCGGAAAGCCTGTAGGTGGGCATTCCACTTGTGGATAAGATGTCACAAAAACAAACGATGGCCCTTTAAGGAAGTAGCCTCCCCATAGAACTTGAGGAGGCCTACCTACCTTAGGATCCCCTTGGTAGCTACTGTAACAGGGCGAGGGTATGCATCTCTCCCCCTCTCTCATGCCTCCCATAAGCGAACCATGTTATATTGGTCCGTCTGTTGTTCTTAATGTTCCCTCTCTTCTCTCCTTTCACGTCTCTAAATGATTGACATACTAAATACAATTTTTTTATTAAATGAGAAATGTATTTAGGATTATACATATATAAATTTTTTCAAAAAAAAACAGTCGGTGCACCACAAAAAACAGGCATGCACTGGTCACAGTGCGTCTTTTTTTGTCATGCACTGGAGACGGTGCACCAGAAAATTTGCAGCGCACCGGAGGCGATGCACCTGCAAATTTTCAGCGCACCACCATCCTGGCATTGTTCCAAATTCAATGATGTGGTGGTATAATAGACCGCACCGTTGACTATGGACCAGTGTCGGGAGGGCAGTGTGCTGACCAAACTATACGCCCCACCGGTCACAGTGCATTTTTTTTGTCACACACCGTAGGCGGCGCACCAGAAAATTTACAGCACATCAGAGGTGGTGCACCTACAAATTATCAGTGCATCGCCCTCCTGGAATTGTTCCAAAGTCAACGGTGTGGTGGTATGACAGACCACACTGTTGACTATGGACCAGTGTCGGGAGGGCGGTGCGCTGACCAAACTATACATCTCACGGCGTATATCTTGGTCAACGCACGGACCTCTTAACATCAGTACATAGTCAAAGGTGCAGCCTTTTACCAGGCCGCACCGTTGACCATGTCAAAATACCAAAATGCGGTGCGCTGAAAAAATTACCCACCCTGAGGTGGATATTTCAGTCAACACACCACATTGCTGCTATTCCACAGGGTCAACGGTGTGGCCGGGTAACCAACTGCACCGCACTTTTTTTAAATTTTAAAATATCATGGTGCGGCTTTCGATACTACCCCAGAACCGTGAACCGGTGTGAGCCGAACGGCTCGAGCGCATTGCGCAAGATTTTTTTTTTAAGGTTAATTTTAAGCTAATTTACAATTCTAATCTGCTAAAAGGCTTAATTATGGAAAAACAAGAAAAATACATGTACATTTGGCCGTTGAGGAGGCATATTGGCTGTATAATTTGCAAAACTAAATTTGCCTACCATTTTGCAAAATTCAAAATGGAGATGGTGGGCAATGCACAACAGCAGTGCGTGCAATGGGTGCAACGAGAGCATCGATGTCAGGGCGCCTCAGACAAGGAAAATTTGTACTGGTGCTTGAGAGCTTTGAAGCACTGAAAAGTAAAAAATGTGGTTTTTTTGCCACAATTTTTTTTTCTATTTAACCCTATTCCGATGCGCGGGGTTTTATAGGTGCATCGGTGGGGTTTCTTAAGACCGCACTGGGCGGTTTAGTTTTGGCACAGGGTTTTAGGATGCACTGGTGTGGAATATTTGTAAAGCACCAATCTGTTACAATAATAAGATGCATTAAGCGAGTTTGTATGGAGCGCACGGTGTCCCAGTGTGCCAATGTTTTTTTTGCACCGATGCTTTCTCTTGTTGAACACACCGATGTGGTTTAGGATGATAAGCGCACTGGATGAAAAACATCCGCAAAAACCTCCACCCTCCAACCTCCTCTAGTAACCTCCGCTACAAATGGATGTCTGGGGTATTTTTATAAGGGGTTCCTTAAAAACATTTGCTAGAGGGTTTTTTCCTTGTAGTGTTACATGTTGAACTTGTTCCACTAACCTTTAACAAACCATTTTGGCCCATGACTCTTATGTAGGTAAGCAGCTTGTCTACTAAGAAAAGTGTATTTCGTACACCCATGTGCCGAATACACTACCACAGTATGCGCTGCACAAAATTTCTCTAACTTTCCACTACCAAAACAAACCACTAAACAAGTTTCACATCAACTAATAACTGCTCAAACTAACCATTGGACATCGGTACGCAAACTAACCACTGATCACTGCACATCACTACATGTCACTGCTCAAATGTCCACTAACAACTACATGTCACTATATTGTATTTCTCATGAATGAATAATCGTTCAAAACTTGTCTACCAAACATTCTATCAAACTTTATGTATTTTGCAAGTGCAAAACACAAATGACTAATGATGACACAAACCAAGATGCCTCAAATCATCCCTATGGCCTCCTTCCAATGCTCTCAAACACTGCCCACGGAGAGCTACCAACATATGTCTTTTCACTTCTACTATTGATCACAAGTCGTATATTGCTATCCATTTTTCAAATCAATAGACTATACAACAAGGTGATATAGTCACTGTCAAGAGTTATGCTAATGAGTCTTAAGTCAACATGTCAAGTCACTAAGTATGTAGGTCTATGTCAAGTATAAGAAAATTGTAGTTAATAGGTTAGGTCTCGTATGTCTAGTAAGTCAGTGTGGTAACTCACAATCATACAAGAGCCTCCTTAACTTAGGTCACTGTCAAGGTTTTATGTCAATATATGTCAAGGTCAATCTTACATCTAAGTCAATATATAAGGTGCATAATTAAAAATCAATGTCAAGGATCATAATCACCTAGACTCCTGCTAAATGTCAATTTTGTGTGTTAATTACTTAACACAATTGACAACAAAGGTCATATCATATTGTACGTATTCCATATACAGTCACTTATTCAATTATTAATTCAAGTAACAATCATGACATCATATTACACAATTCATGTCAATACATGTCACTATGTCAATCAAATCTATGTGTTATTATATCAAGTCACTAAGTCACTTGCATATTTAAGCTCCTTGAGGATCAAATACACCATTCAATCAAATCATTGTTAAGTCTATTTATGGGTGAAGTCACTAAGATGTTTCACTTGTATGTCATACATTATTTCCATTGTTATATCATTCATTGTTGTCGAACTTAGTTATTATGTAGGTGAGAAGGTCATTGTTATGTATATTGTTATTATGTATATGATAAGTCAATCATTGGATTAGTGCATTTGATCCTTGAAGTTCACTACTACATAATGATATTGTGGTGAGAATTATTGTCATACATTGACAGTTGTAGGTGAACAAACTTCCTTTCACTGCCCTAACTGGACTTAGAATGGTCCTAGAACAGTCATAGCCCTAAATGGACTTAGAATGGTCCTAGAACAGTCCTAAGAATTAACATACCTAATGCAATCCTTAAGAACCAGACCTAACGACAATCCTAAACAAGCCTTAACAGATCTAAGACATAAATTACACCAAGTATTAAATATCATATCTAAAACAAATAAACTAACCTACAACAGACTTGAAGAACCACTAAAGTGCTGATCCAATATCTAGATGTTTAAGATCTGGTCATATCAACTTTCGAGCCAAGTTACATGCATTACAATACATATCCAATATCTAAACCTTGTGCCCTAATGAGGGCCGAAAAATACAGAGAAGCTTAGACCCAAAGAACAATGCACAGACCTATAATGCAAGGAAAAAAAAAATCTTGCTCTTCCTTTAAGACAAAACTCGCTTTCCTTGGAAAAATTCCTATGCTAAAACATATTTAATACACAAGAGACCAAACCTTGTTATACTTTAGATGCCTATACAAAAATATGAGCCTGAGACCAATCCCTAGAGGCCCAAGGGTCTAAACACAAAAAAAAAAAAAAAAAAAAACAAAACAAGAACAAAACTTACTAAAGGGACCTTCGCTCATTCTTGTAGATGACACCAAGAGATACAGACCTCAACAAACCATGTGACAAAAAGCATTACTCTTGAGCCTAGTCATTGTCCTTATTTTCCTCAAAACTCCTCAAATAGATCGAAAATCTCAGAGACACTCCACAGATAGGCCAAAATTTCAAAGCAAGGACAAAATACTTATGGTGAATACGTTATGTTATTTAGAGGAATGATAGGCCTTCTTTTATAAACAATGTAGGGGATTATAAAAATGGATTTTGGAGGGGAATATGGATCCTATACTTGTTTTAATAATATTATATTATTTAATTAGAATATTAATAATTAGTTACCATGATCCTAAGTTTATTTAATGTTTGACTATCTTCTTTGATGTGATTTAGGAGGCTTTAGATATTATTTTTATAATAAAGAGAGGGGCTTTAAATGTGAATGTTTTGGAGGAATTTTAGGAGGATTAAAAAACTTTAATTGTTTTGAATTGTTTTATTTACATCACTAAAGAGTTAACTTAAGCCCTAAACAAGGTCTACTTGCCCTATAATAACAGAATTAGGTTGGCTAAGAGGTTGACTTCACAAGGTATGATGGGGAACCCTTAGTTTTCCACAAGACATAGGAACCCTTATTACTTGAGTTTTGATACCTGCAACCAATAAAATTATGCCATGTCACACACCATGGGGTTTTAACCCAATAACTAGGTTCATTAACTTCAAATTCAATTTTCACTCAAACTAGGAGGAACTACGGGGCGTACCACATAAAACCAGAAACATCTTTCAGAGGAGAAAATAATTATGTGGATCTCCAAGACAAACTAAATAATGTTCTACTTCAAAAATCCTTGACAAAGTTGGGGTATGTCCACAATCCAGGGAACCCAAACCCTAGGACCTAGGTTTTCAACCCTCCAACAATCGAGCTACCAACTTGATGTAATCTAACAATTATTAAGAAGTGTTCATCACAATTTGACATCAATGATGGGTGTTTTATTCAAATTCAAACCCAGTTGACTTCCATGGGCTGAAATCAATGACAACATCATCCAACAAATTCCTCGTCCTACTCAGGTGTTATTCTTGGACATGACCATGATGTAGCCTCACCAATGCCGAACTTACAAAGAAAAAAACAAGCATTCACTTCGTACCAAAAAATATTGTCCCTAACTAAGAGGGACTAATATTATTTTTTTATGATTGATTTTTTATTGGTTATGATTATTAAGTATAAAATCATAATATGGTAAGTTTTTCATTTTTCCATGACACATTTCATAACCTTTCTAGAGCTATTTTTATGTTGACTATCAAGAAATATATATGTTTTATTGCAAATGGTATAGGAGTTCATTTGTGCACTTTTTTATATACAAGTGGTCCAAGATCAAACATGGTCCACACCAACTCTTAACTTGGTTGGAATTTCTAGACTACCATGATCTATAATTTGAGAAATTAAGATTAAGGTATTCCACTATTTAACGTTGTTGAATCTTTTGGCTCGATCCAACTTATAGACGAAATGACATTTTTCACCAACGATACAATTACAAGAAAGATTTTAATTTCTTTATTGTTTAAGATATGTTTCTGAATGCATAAATGTATTTAACACCTTAAATAACCCTTGGGACACTTGAGCTCTACATATTAAACAACTTAAACTCAAGTTGAAGATAAAAAATGGAGGAACATAATTCATGAGTACAAGTATAAATAATATTCCAATCTACAAAAACAATCAAGAAAATTAATTAGAATGGAAGTCAATACATCAATGTAATTATACAATCCTAAAAAAGAAACATTCCTACCTCCTTGATATGCACCAGAAAGGAGAACTATACTGAGAATACCTTCATGTCACTTGCAATGGAAATATCATAATATTTTTTTTGTAGCATCGAAATTGAGAACCTCAGAACCATATCAACCTTCACAAGAGGATTATCCTTGGTGATGGCCTCCTACCCACCAGTATTGTAATCGTACGTGCAATTGTGTTTGTCAGAGTACCTGTGGAGGGCACATAACATTTCATACACCGAGGGGGAACCATTATCAAAGGTAGGAGGTGTATGAGTTAGTGTACTCTATCAAATAAGATAATGATCCGAGGGAGAAAAAGGGTGGGGAAAGGTTCAAGGGAAAACAAAAAAAGAGAAGGTTATAAGGCCATGAATTTCAAGACACAATGGGGTGGGGGAGGGAGTTACTGAAAATTTCTAATAAGGAGAAGAACATGTTGGCTAGCCAGTAAATAGTCAACCATGTTATTACGAACTATGAGAGAAACATGTGAAGCCTCTTAATGCAATGAATCAAGATGAATATTCAATAGCAATAGACCATGTGATTCCCCTAGTTGTAAAAGTGCCTCCTATAGGCTATGAGGAGTCCAAGGCCATTGTTTGAGACCTTCTGAAGTCCCAATATGTCCATATCAATATCCTTAATTAAGAGGGCATCATCGGATCTATTATGAAGCAATTCATGTAAGACCCTAGTGTGGGCATTAAAATATCCCAAGATAATGATGTTACCAAAAGTAGATTAATGTAAAATACCATCATCTAGGTCAAGGACAGATTCCCCAACCAAGATTCTATGGAGTGCAAAGTGTGATGAGGATAGGGAGAATATAAATATACAACAATATAAATATGATAGAATATGGAGCACTACCTGGAACCCAAATCCATGGGAAGCTAGCATGCTCATCAAAGGAGACCACATAAGTGGTGCTCTGAAGTGAGTCGAAATAAGGCATGCCACCCCTCCAAAACCTCTCACACTACCAAAATAACCAATCTTTTGTTTGTATTATAAATCCCAGTGGTAAAATATGGTATCCACAAGGGGATCATGTGTGTCTCCATGAGAAAGAGGAGTTCTAAAGACCCAAGTGCATCAAAGAGTATACTCAAAGAGGAGTTGACGACTTTGTTGTAGTTCCATCAAGAAATGGAGATGTTGTAACACCCCCATGGAGATGTTCTATGCAAACTGTCAAGCTCTTACAAAGATTGCTTTCTTTCTATGAAAATAGTTAAGTTAATAAAAGTATTAATTTCTTTCTATGTAGACTTGACCTACAGGTTAGGCAATGTTGGATAGGCATGGTCCAACTTGCAGGGGATGGACATCAAGGAAAGTCTTGTGTTTTGCTAAAATGGATCTCAAGAAGCAATGATATGTATGCTTAATCAGCAGATTGACACATCAAAAATCCTGAGCTTTAGTGGGCTAAATCAACAAACCTATCAACATGTTCATGCTTAGAAGAACAACACCTTCCTCATTGGTTTTTCTTAACCATCCCCAAATTAGCTTTCTAAAAAGGACACATCAGCAAGGCTTGTGTCGCGAGATTCTTGTGGTAAGTTGCATCCTTTTTCAAGATCATCTTCTAACAAGAATAATGTTGGATTGGAGGTTTATGTGGTGTAGTTTTTCAGATGTAAAACTCGGAGTATCCACAGTCATCATTTTTATTCTACGTTTCGAGTCTAAATCAAGACTCATCTTTAGGACAACCTGCAAAGAAGAGAAAAGATCATGGGTCGATAAATAGTGGAAAGAGGGAGATGAAAAGGGATGAAAAGCCCTGTGGTTGTGCTGGTTGTGTAGCTTATGCTTGATGAGAGTGAAGGTAGGTGTGAGGTTAGAATCATGGCAGTGCTTTAAGAATGTCAGATCTACTTCTCTTCTTTGAATTTTGATCCCTTTTTTTTCGAGATGTTTTTTTAATGGAAATTTTAGGCATGATTGAGAAGAGAGGAGAATCATTAGTTTGAGAAGAGTATCGAGTCCCAAAAAGAGAATAACTTATGCACTTTTGCAACATTAGAAAAGTTGTATGACGGGCAAGCTTAGCCTTCAGAATCAATATTATTCTTGGGTGGTCAATTTTTACAAGATCAACTTTATTTCATACTTGGAATGACACTAATTTTATGTAGACAGACTAAATTTGGAATAAATAAAATTAGCATAGATTTCAATCCTAAAATGGTGCTACTTTCTAGGAGAGATTAGGCTCAAGATGGCATGATTCTTCCTATGAATTCATTGTTGCTTTTGTAGATAAAATTGAGCTTATAAAAATAGCAAAAAAATTCTTGAATTTATCCAATAACAATGCTCCTAGTCAGCCTAATAGATTTTCAAAGGGAGATTTTAAGTCTTGCACATATGATAATGATCTGAAATCTATATGATTGATTACTTGCACAATTGACTAAGGAAGTGTTTATGTGAATGAATGAAGGAAAATAAGTTATTTGTATGCCTTAAAGATAAACTTAAATAATTGAAATGAAGAATAAAACAGCAGCAAAGAAAGACGCAAACACAAAAGACATTGATTACGGAGTTTTTCCCTCCTAGACTACGTCTCTGGGTCCGCTTCCATGTAGTCATCTGCTTTATTAGGAAATGATCCAAATAGTTTCTTTACATGAAATTTCACCAACTGATCTGTTCACGAAAGCACTGTTGGTTACTGTAGAAAATAAGCCTTTAGTCTCAGATTTCCAATGCCTGTATCAGTTTCCAATTTGGCTCAAAGACTACCAAAATAAGCCCAAAAGAGGATCTGATGTCATAAACATCATAAACAAAACATTGTTCTACATCTCACAATTCAATTCCCTTTAAAATTGGTGCAATGTTAAACTTTTACTCTGTCCTTTACCTTGCCTTAAACGCTACCAATCCATTACAGCTTGTTGCATATATCCTAAAGGATAGAATTGCTTTCTAAGAGCTTTACTAAACTTAGACCATGAAAAGATAATTTTACCTTTATGCTTTAAATCTGATTGATTTTTACTTCCCCCCCCTATTCTAATTAGTGTAGCTAACTGAATTCTTGCAGAATCATCAACAATATTTTGAATTCTACAATATACTTCAAGTTTTTTAATCCAATTTTCTAACTTTTCAAGATTCATTTCACCATCATATATGGACAGTTCAAACTTAACATCAAGCTTTATAAAATGAGTTTTCTTATGTTTCTTCTTTGATTCAGAATTTGAACTTGAATCATCAGAAGATGAAGAAGAAGATGAATATGGAGAAGGAGGCTCATTAGCATTAGTTTTATTCTTGTCCTTTTGCTCTTCGTGCCTTTAGAAGTCGAAGATGGAGAAGGAGGAGATTTGTCACCATCAGTTTTCTCCTTTCCCTTTTCTCCTTCTTGCTTTTAGAAGACGACATTGCATCTCTAGTCTTCTTGTCTTCATAGAGTTATGCAATCATCATTTTCATATTGAGGATAATATTTTGAAACTACTTGTCAGTCTTGGGTTCGAGAGTTTCTTCTTCATTTTCACCTACCATATTTCGAGAGCTTTTCCACTTTCCAATTTCTGGATTTGTCTCCTCGAGCTTTCATTCTCCATGTTGTGACCTGGATCTAGTAAAAATTCATTGGAAAATATCCTGCTAAAACATGATCAACCTCGCTCTAATACCAAAATATATTATCTGAAATCTACAAGATTGATTACTTGCACACTTGACTAAGGAAGAGTTTATGTGAATGAATGAAGGAAAATGAGGTATTTTTATGCCTTAAACATAGACTTAAAGAACTTAAATGAAGAATAAAACAACAGCAAAGAAAGACGCAAACACAAAAAACATTGATTATAGAGTTCGTCCCTCCTGGACTACGTCTCTGAATCCACTTCCATGTGGGCGTCCACTTTATTAGGAAATAATCCAAATAGTTTCTTTACCTGAAGTTTCACCAATTGATATGTGCACACAAGCATTACTGGTTACTGTAGAAAATAATCCTTTTGTCTCAGCTTTCCAATGCTTGTCTCTATTCCCAATTTGGCTCAAAGACAACCAAAATACGCCCAAATGAGCATCTACTGTCATAAACATCATAAACAAAAAAATGTTCTACATATCACAATTCAACTCTCTTTAACATTGGTGCAATGGTAAACTTTTATAATGGCACTGGGCAGGCTCGAGGGTTGAACCACCTAGGGTATCTTTGGCAAACTGTTGGTTGGTTTTAACAAATTACATGGTGATGCAATAAAATATTTACATATAGCACTTCTTGGTGCAAAATATGGTTTCAAAGGTTTTCATTTAATATATAGTATAACCATATAACAATGGTTTTAGACTTGGCATATTTCTTTTTTACCTTAGCGCATCAATAAATAACATTATCATATAGTTTTAAAACAATTAACAAACCGGCTGATATATCACCATATCTTCGAAGTTTTGTCGGCTAGCTGACTCACATCCTCCGGCAGTCATGGCACTTAACTTGGCATCGTCGGTGACCTGGACCCTTGATATCACCCATGGCATGTTTAAAAACTTGCTCATAGCCACCATCCATTAGTTAACAAACCTGTGGCATGTGAGTGGATTCTCCGGTGGTGACATATGTCTGTTTTGTTAAACCGTATCACTAATCCACATACTATATGGTTTGAAACCATAACTCTGCCACTTCATAATTTTCCATAACATTGATATGGGTTTTCAACTTAGGTTAACACCTTTATAATTCCACCTTATTATTCCCTTCCTGGACTATAGCGATTGATAGATCGTTGAATTTCAATTAGTTGCTGCATTGACCAAATTTTTTCCCACGCTAATCTTGTTTATCCAAAATTTTGGAATATTATTTTCAACATTAAAATTTTTATGCTAAAGTTCTTGATGGGAGAAAGTGGACCTCTTATTGCAATCGTTAAATTTTTATCCAAAGTTTATATTCTCGGCAATCGTTTCTTGTTTTATCCAAAGTGCAATCGTTAACTTTTTATCCAAAGTTTCTAATCTTGGCAGTCATTTCTTGTTTTATCCAAAGTCTTTGCCTTGTCTTTTGATTTTTCTTCAAATGGTGGTGTTCGATGTAGCTGTTGATACATGTACCTTTGTATGCAAGTGTTGATACCTCTGTGAATGGAAGCTCATGCGTTGATACCTGTAACTGTACCTCTGCGAATGGTTGTGAATGGAAGCTCATGTAGGTCGCATCCTACGACCTGCGAATGTGAAGGTGAAGCTCTCAAGCCATGAATCTACTGCGCAAATGTGAAGGTGAAGCTCTCAAGCTGTGAATCTGTCGTGCAACCTGCAAATGTGAAGGCTGCAAATGTGAAGGTGAAGCTCTCAAGCTGTGAATCTGCCACCATGAACCGTGAATCTGCCGCCATGAATCTGAAATGTAAGAATTCTCCTTTATATTTTCTGAAGGTCAAACATGTAATGTATTTTCTGTATTTTATGAAGGTCGAGTCTGAAATGCCTCCGTTCTAAGCCTGCTTTGCTATTTTCCCAAACCATGTCTGTTGTTTTTCCAAACCCTGTTAGGGTTTGAGGAGGAAACGAGGTGGTCATTGGTATTTCGCTGAACGGAAGATGGCAAGACCACGCCTTCCTTATCAATGGTGAAGAATATGGTAGCTATTCAGCCAGAGAAAACCAAACAAAATAGAGTGATTATAAAAACAGTCAAACTGACATTGGTGTTTTAAGCCATGGCCTGCCTCGTTCTCCTATAAGCCATGGCCTGCCTCATTTTCCTATATGATCCCTGCACTACTAACACAAGTCTGGCGGGCCGATTATCAACGACCACAACCCTTCTGATATTTTTAGCTTTAGATTGACAATGATGATGATTGTGCTCATAATCTATGCTTTTGGGCCTTTCAGCCCTCGGAGAAGTCTTAATACCAGAAAACTCAACATCTGCTCTCAGAGGGAAGTTGGGCACATTCACAGTGAGGTTAGGGTTTGAGGTTTTTTAGGTGATATGACTTGACTCATTTTGCTTTGTAATCGCTTCATCGTCTTCGGCAAGGTTGTCTCTTCTCTTGTCGCTAATGTTGTATATTTTCATGGCCGAAGCCTTGGGCAGAAAGTGAGAAAAGGAAAGGATTTTGTCAAATATCAGAGGAATTCGAATAGCAAGAAAAGTCTGAGCGATAAACCATTTTCCAACCCAAGAGAAGGTCGATTTGGTCCAGTGATGCTCGAAAATAGCGCAATGACCGGATCTTTGGCCCAAACTTCTGTCGGCTTCCTTTAGTTGGATGGTTGTTATACCATACTGGCTGGAATACCTTAATAGATGGAGAGCTTACTTGGCTGAGTTTTGATTATGTTTTTCTGCCAATCCCATCTGAGTATCCTATTATCCTAGCCCAGAAGTGTCAGGAAGTCACCCATTAAGAAATTTTTAAATCAAGGAATACAACGGAGTTTCACCACATAATTTGGGAGCGGGCAATTGTCAATCTACTAAAAATGTCCCTATATAATAGATACCTCAGGATTCCCCATGGCAATAGCTTCAAAAATAATAGAGCATTAGGCTTTGAGTTGTCACAAAGAGGAATAAGAGGTAATGTTATGGGCCCATAGGGGTAGACAAATGGAATAAGCGGTAAGGTTGTGGTACCATAGGGGCAGACAAATGGTAGAATCCTAGGCCACATATGAAATATATTTTTCATGTCTTACACGCGTATTTAGAGAGCTATGTTAAAGTGTTTACACAAGTGTCTTATAAGTATTTTGTTTACACAAGTGTTCGCTATGTATTTTGTTTACATGAGTATTAAGGTGTTCGCTTCCTTTTCATCCGCATACCAAGAACCTATCTTCTTGAACAAGTATTCAAGGAATTCTCACAAGTATTGAAGGAATTGTTAGTGGTACGCTACCTTATGTTGTTTTTCTATTGTTATGCTATGTTATTTTGTTGTTTATTTTGTTTTTATGTTATGTTTCTTTTGTTGTTATTTTTCTAGTTTTTTTGTTAAAACCTTAATCATTGATTATTAATGGAGCAAGTAGATGGTGAAATTTACCTATTTTTAATTTGACAGTGGTGGCTACATTGTCAATTTTATGTTTGCATAATCAAGTAGGACAGATATCAATGCTTCATTCATCCCTTTTCTTCATTATTGTCTTAAAAATTTGTGACAGGATGCTAACATTAGGGTACAGGTATTGTATTTAGTAGTTGGGATTGATCTCCTTCAGAAGGACTTAAAGATTTTGTCAAAAGTATTGTTTTTTCCTTCAAGAAATCTAGATGAAAAGTAGGATTGATGATTCTTCTGTGTTGCACCCATTTCTCACCATCCAACCCCCCCATTTCTCACCATCCAAACCAATAAGGCCTTGTCCTGCCAACTACCTCACAAAAGGGGTTAGAAGAAGCACATCCATAGTGTCCCAACTTGTCGGAAAATATCTCTTTGATAAAATCCTTACATATATACATATTGCATACAACAAGAATAGTAATTAGAGAATAATTGGAGGTTGCACTAGTATGCTACTTTGATCAATGGGTGTGGACTTCACTTGAGTATTCATCTGAACCACATCAGCAACATTTCCAGTGAATAGTCTGTAAGGAGGAACTATGACTCCTTACGATGTTGTGTGAGTGTAATTGGATTATAGGTAGCTTTTGAGGTGAGGGAAAAATGGTGTGACTGAGAGATAGGGAACATGATTGGTTCTGCTTCCGTACTCCTCTTTCATTGCTTACCTCATTGTAGAAGGTAAATTTGTGCCTCTTTAACTTCTTCCTCTAGCTTCATACCTTGAACCATTCTTGGTTCTGTACTTTCTTCCTGGCAACATCTATTTCAAATATCTATTCTTTCTCTGGGATAACTGATTTTACTATATTGTGTAATGATCTATATGTTGTAATTATATTCCTACTTTATCACAAAAATATTGAACATCCTTGTTGGCATGCTTTTCCTCAGTATTTGTATGGAGTATCTTGATCATATTTCTATAATTCTTCTTTTTATGTTCTTTACAAATATTCAAATGATAAAAAACATTAGATTTGAGTTTGAGAAAGTACAAATATGTTTATCTTATGCAATCAACTGTGAATGTGAGTACATTTTTTTCTATAAAAGGATCTGAAAATGGCCCCATAAGGTCATATTAAATAAGCTTCAAGAGAGAAGAGGCTCTCTGTGCATGCCCCTTCCCAAGCTTTCCTTGTGGATGCTTTCCAAGAGTAAATCCTTGAAAATCTCCATCATAAAATCCTATAGTATGCATGCCTTTCACCATCCCCTACTTTCTAAGCTATTGCATGTATCTAAAATTTAAGTTTCCAAATATTTTGTGCCAAATTATACTTTCATCATTTGCATGCATTAGTAATAAAGTGAAATATGATTGAGGAAAAAATTAAGAAAAAGTGTGAAAAATGACTAATCATTTACCTTACCAACTGCAATTTTGGAGTTATATTCCATGTCATCCACCTCAAAACATCCACCTGCAAGATCTATCATCCCTTGTCCACTTGCCTCTAAGAATAATCTCTGATGATAATAGGAGGACCAACATATCATTTTAAAGATGAGAGAGCATATTTAGTACCTTCCATGTTCAATGCATTAAGAGAAGAATGAATAGAATTAATGCATTTTCTTCCATCTTGTTTCAGGTGCTCTTTCTCCAAGCTTCTTCTTAGAAATCTCTAGAATGTAGTCACCAATATTGTTCTACTCAAGAATCTGCACCATCACATCAATTGTCTTATTCATGCATGATGATTCTCGTAACCATGGTTGCAATATCTACATTTTGATTGCCCAATATTTCCCTTGTCTTCGTTGGAGTTGTTAGATCCATTCAGAGGTTTGGGATTTCCTCCTTCTTTTACATATGGTTCCTTTTTATTTCCTTTTCTTTCACATTGCTTATTGGAATTCAAGTTGGTGTTTCCCCTCCTATGCATAATGAGTGCATGCACTATGGAACTTTTCAATCTTCCCATATGTATGAGCTTATCTTTCTCATGGATTAGGGAATTAACAATAGTAGTATTATGTGTGGACATCTTCTAGTTGCATCTATTGTGCACATGACTATGTGAAAAGTGGAGACAAATATGGTATACTCTAGACAATATTTTCACAATATGGAAATAATTAATTAGCTTTCTTGCCTTTTATTTGTTGATTATGCATTATTTCTTTCAGGTAGAGTAACAAGGTTTTGAACCTTGTGAAAAAACATTGAATGTTTCTTAAACTATTTGGATCTAATGAGTTGAGCTCATTTTCAAGGATGTGACCCTACATCTCATCCTCCTTCCCAAAAATTGCTCCAAAGTTGTCCAAACTTGATTTGTAGTGGTGCATCACTCAACATGAAACAATATTTCAAGAGAAACTAATAAGCATAAGATATTGATTACCTCATCCATGGGGTTCAAATATTTTCATTTTTCAATTATGGAATTTGTTTCAATCTTTGTTCTCATGGCTACCTGATACAAGACTCTACTTCTGAGTTGAGGTAGAATCTTTGGCTTCCATCTGAAATAGTTATGTGGCAAGAGAATTATGAAATGTGGAAACTCCATTCATTCCCATATATCCAACATTTAGTACCTACAAATATATTGTTTATGTTCTTTATTCTTAGCTCTTGTGAGCTCTTACACCATGCAAAATTGTACTTGAACTTGCGCAAATTAGATTAAGGTAGAAAACAATGAACACAAATAGAAAGGAAAGAAAAAAGAAAATAATATATATATATATATATATATATATATATAATTCTATTAATATAGATAAAAGAGTTAAAAGAGTTATGAGAGAAGATAATTCAATGCAATTATTCTACATTATTGAACTAATATACTAGAGTTTTAGTACTAAATGCAAATAGAGTAGTGAATCTAGTACATAATCTAGAGATTTGTGAACAAAAGGAAATTGACACCTAGTGCTAATGAACTATTTATGAAGTTGTCATTTAACATTCTTAGTAAAAATCATGCATCCAATTCTGGAATTTTATCTTGATGATAATAAAGAGATTGGGATGCATGAATCCTGTCACAAATGTAATTGAAATACAATTATGTGATCTCCAATTTGGTTCAAAAAAGTAATAAAACAATAGGAAATAGGAATTACACATCAGCCAGAAAATGATTAGGTTAAACGAAGATTAAGTACTCTGCGGCATAAAAGGCCTAGAACGAGAGTTAGGTACAAAGTTGAATCTTTGCGAAACAGTAGATATCCTATTCTGATTATAACAGTTTTCTATTGGATGTAGAGAAAAATTTCTAGACATACCAAGAAAACAATATGTTATTGCCTAAATCTACCTCAGGCTGAAGGAAGGTAGAGTCTAGGGTAACATCAAACCACGCTTAATCTTGTAGCTAGCCCTACCAGATCGGGAGAGGGCTCTCTCCGGGTCAATCTCAGCAAAAAATGATTAGTGAGGCTTGAGATGACTTGAATAAAGGTTGATTTTAGGATAGGTATATATGTAAAAGGATTTGATTTTATTTTGAAGGTTTTTTGTTGGATCAAATGGAAGGGCAGATTTTGGGTCTGGGAAATTATCAGTCTTGCAGAGAGCTGAATGGGGCAAGAAAGGAAACTGTTTTGATGCTTCGAATTGAATGAAATGGATAGCGCAGACCGGTGAGGAGTTGAAGAGGGCAAGAGGCTTTCAGGAATCCTCTTCAGACAGTTGAAAACATGGAAAATTAAACAAAACTCAAGGTAGAGCACTGCAAATCTAATGAATTTCACATTTATTACTTGTTTGTTTAACTTAAGAAGAAATGAGAAGGAAGATGATACACATGAAACATTAGTAAACTTACAACCACAGAGAGAAACACACCATCAAAACATAGAGCCACATGGATCCCAAAGAGTGCTGCAAACCCTGGTCTATTCCTTTGCCAAAATGCAGAGATGAAATGTACAATGAAGCTCCAAGCAATCCCAAGTGTCCAACCCTGAAAATGACTGAGAAACTACAAGATATAGACAAGCATGACTCATCCCCATGCCTCTAGGGGTCAAGTTCACTAGTTTAGGAGCTGTTTCAACAAGATCTAAACTAAGAACTGGAAAATAGGCAGTGGAACAGCTTGCCTCTATAAGATAGGAAACTGATTCATTCAGTTATAATTCACCTTTTGATGAGTGAATCTACTTACATGAGTAAAAATTTGTCAAAATTACATCAAAATCCATGAAATTACATCAAATTACATCAATAGCTTTACATTTGGAGATAAAAAATTCAAACTGGCCAAAACTAGGCGAAAAACAGAGTTATTGAGTCAAAATTGAGCCAAAATCCCCAATGCATCACGCCTGAAATCTCTATGCGTCACGTCACTTTGGAGATGATTTTGAAGGCCTTCCCGGTGTCCAAATTGAGTGCAGGATAGCTCATTGGAAAGCTCTACCTATCTACTTTCCAACGCAAGTATAATTTCTGAATTTGGTTTCCATTTTCCCCTCCAAAAATGATTTTTCAAAACACTGCTTCTTGTGTGTCCAAAAAGGGGCAGAAAGGTCAATTTTAGGGTGTTTTTGACCCTTCTGACAACCCAAAACTTGTCAAAATATTTGGGTAATGGGTAGGCATGCATAAATTTTTATGATAAATCTAAAAATACAAATTTTTACCCAAGAGGAGCTCCCAATCATAAGCGCGCGCCAAGTGGCGCGACGCGTCGGGCAGGAAAATCTGTGTTAAGGCCAAAAAATTCAAAATTGACAAAATGTGTCCCAAATTTCTTGAAATTTGGGCAGAATTTCCACCACCATGCGCTATGCTGGGCCAAAGAAGCTTCAGCCAAAATTTGGAGTCTATCATGCGTTTTGCGATGCTTTAATGGCCTCTTTAACTTTGCCTTCAGGATCTTGATTCATGCCTTGCAAACATGATTTCTCGCCCAATAATGATTCTTCATGTGCCTCAACATGCTCTTTTCCTTATTGGCCTTCTCCAACAGCTTCTCCAAATGAATATTGACCCTCTCAAGGCAAGTCTCTCGATCAGCCTCAATCTCTCGCTCAATGGATGTCATCTCGGTTTGGCTTCTTTGGGTAGCTTGCCGGTTCTCATAGATATTTTGCAGCTTCATGATAGTTTGATGATCTTCCAACTATTTGTTTCACTGCTCAAGATATTTGATAATCCATTGGGCTCTTTTCAACTTGACAGACAAAGTGTTTATCCCCGCCTTCTGCTCCTGAATAGTCTCTCTCAACTTTGAGCTTGGTGAGCTCAAATCCTCATCAATGAGTATGAAACCTGTATCTTGGCCTCCTGAAGGCCCCTCATCTTGCATGGGCCTCTTGCCCCTGTCCTGTACCTGTACCTATGCTGCTGATGACAGAAGCGAGACCCCTTCCACCCTAGGTGGAGATAATACTCGCCGGGCTGCTACAAATAACCCTCTAGTGCCTCTCTGATAAGTGACATACATCGGCACACTAATAGTCTCTGTCTCCTAACCCTCATGCTGATATGAAGGTTCACCTACCTCATGAACAACCTCCGAAGGAACCTGAGGAGCTGTGAAGAAATCATTAAAAATGAAATCCTCCCATGAAATACCCTGCAAGCCGAGCTGATGCATAACCACGATCTTGATGAGTGCAAAGTGATAGATATTGTTGTACTTCTGCTCAAGAGTTTTCCTTTGCATGAGAGTGGTCATCCTCTCAATATTCTGACACATGAAATAAGGGAGGTTCATCATCCTCACCCTGGTAAAATGCATCAATAACCTGATATGATAGGCATAGAGATGTGAAAACCGACCCTCACAACTGAAATATCTGATAATAAGTTTCATCAGAGGAGCATAGGAATCCTTTAGGAACTGAAAGGGGAAAACTCTGCTGAGTTTTTTCACAAATCTAGGCCTGATATATGGCTCATAGTGCACTCTGTCAACCTGCTGTCTTTTGTTCCATTGTTCTCCAACGTTTGGTATTCTGGTTTCTTGAGAGATAGTTTCCGGTGTTAAAGTGAATGTCACACTGGCAAGGGTGACCTGACCATCATGTAAATGCAACACAAACAAACGGGCCAGCTCCTGATGATGATGGACCCTAGCAACCATTTCACAAAATTGATAACAAGACTATTGTTGAAAACATGCCATGGCAAGTGGACAAGCCTACAATTTAGCTAATGAGGTGGGCTCCTCCCTCACATGTCTGCCACTCTTATGAGGCCTTCTAGGTGCATGTAGTTCAGTGGTGGAATCACTGTATCGGTCATAGGATGTATCAGTATATGTCTCCATGATGTCCAAGGTCTATGGAAGGTCTATGTTGTCTTGGATGAAAATGAGAATTTTTTTGTTTTTGATTTGATCTCCAAATATGTGATAATAAGGGAGGGAATATGGAGGAATAGGGTAGTGGGAATAATGGACTTTTATCAAGTGAAATTGAAATTTTCCACTTGAAATTTGTGTTAAAAGGTTTAGGGACAGCCACTTAATCTCTTGAGATAAACTTTGGGTTTGGGGAAATTTACAAGTGGGATGGGGATAATGGGAATGAGATAGGAATAAGTAACTAGGGATATAAGATAAACAGTGAAATGAGCTGTTGTGATAACAGTGATGAGGGGAAAAAAAACAAGGTGGAGAATGGAATTATTTGGCACAAAATTAATTTCAAAACCCTAAAAGAGGCAATTCTCAAACAAGATAATAGGGTTTGGTTTTTTGTGTTCAATTCCTCACAAACAACACCAAATACATGCTCATGGAAATAGAGAGGTTGCTTCGACTTACTTGGACAAAGATTGACCAAGCCGGTTTAAAAATTTAGAAGAGATGGCAATAAATTAGCTTTCTGCCATGTGCGTCGTGCAACCAAACTAGTGCGCCGCGCTGTTTCAATGTGTCGCGCAGGAGAAAAATTCAACAACAGGAGCCGACCCAATGCGTCGTGCTCGCCCAATGCATCGCGACACCTGCCCAATGCATCGCGCTCGGCAATTTAACACAGTCCACCCTCCAATCACTTGCTTCGCTCCTCACAACTTCTCTTTTGCTCACTGTTGTCTCTTGGAATTCAAATGAATTGTGGAAACATGAAAATCATATATATACCAAAGATTTTGATTTTTCAGTTGAAAAAACCCACTTTGTAATGTTGCAAATTTGACATTTCACTTTAAAACTCTGTTTTGCTTCATTTTTTCTTTTGGACTGAATGATGAGCTTTTATGTCTGTCTTGCAGGGAATGGATGGCATGGAGCTTTGGCAAAGGCGACCAGGGTTGCGAGTGAAGTATTATTACAACTAAAAAACTTGAAAATCACATTACATTTATTACATAAAGATGAAACAGACTATTTTTCTTCAAAACAGAGTTTTGAAGAAAAATGATTATCAAACATATAATGATGAATTTTTTTGCACTGAAACCTTATTTCAGACTTCCTCATGTGCCTGCTGACCATTATTAGGCATTCTGAAGACCGGATTAACGAAACCCTAGACCTAATGAGACTGAAAACCTTAAAATGACTCTTTGCCAACTATGAGACCAAAAATGACTGT
>JAXQQM020071560.1:0-82923 GCA_034641835.2 Pinus albicaulis | reverse complement strand
AAGATGAGGTCATCCCCACAGAGAAAGAAATCGAGCAGGACATTAGTACACCAGAACATTCAGGGTTATCTCCTTCTAAACCTCCAGATGCCTCGACCCCTAACAGCCTTGAGCAACACAAAACCAATGAACATGAAACATAAACACTTTGGAAAATGAGTTTCGATGGCTCTTGCAGCAAAAGTAGTGCAGGGGTTGGGGTTTGGATACACTGACTCTTGTTAGGGTCCCGTGATTTGGCCGATTAGTAAGCCAAATGATGATGTAACATCAAACCAAGCTTTGGAGCCCAAGGACCTAGCCTTCCTGGACTCAGAGAGGGCTCTCTCTATTTGTGTAAAGGATATCGGTGTGTTTGCTTATGGTGTTCTGATATTAGGCTAGTTATGAAGTGAGTTTTTTGATTTTTGGTTTTTTAAGTTTGTGAGGGATTAAAATGATCAAAGATATAAAAATGGATAACAAGAAGTCAGATCAATTGGGCTATGGGGTCAAACAGGTCAAGGAAGCTATGAGATGATGATGCAAGGTTGTTGTAGGGCCGATTTGATTCACGGTAGAAGGGATCTTTGGGCAGAATGGAGTAAATGGACATCAAGCTTGTGAAAGACAAGGGATTTCAAGTATAACTAGTTGATAGCAGACATAAACATGTTATAGCAAGCCATTAATCATGCTAGATGTAACTATGAGCTAATTAATACATAGAAATCAAACATTCCAGCCATACATAGAAGTATAAGACCCTCTAACTTTGGGAAATGGCTATCAGACTTTGGGGAAAACACATAAGAAGGACTAAAAACTCAAAATACTATGCCGGAACGCCTAAACATAGTCTCTAAGTTATTGGGCACTTTGACAAACAAGCTTTCATAGTTTTAGGCAAAGGGCTAGATCGGGACTAGGCCTCCTTGGTTCAACAAGATGATCAACTAATCAGTCAAAGAGAAAGTTTTATGGACAGAACTATGGACAGCTTATAGGTAGGCAGGGCACACCATACATCCTACTCAACATGCATAGCACTTGTAAATAAAACTTAGCAAACAGTATCCTTAAGTTACTAAAGAGCAGCTAAGAATTCTTTAGCATAACTAAGGAAGAAGAAAACATCAAGCTATGAAGATTCAGGAATTTTGAGGTGCCTCCATGGGCATATCTCAAAATCAATCTCTACTGATCTATAGCAGCAAGAAGCATGGATTATGAATGAAAACTAGAAGACAAAAACATAGCAAGAAACACTATACCATTCTACCATGTCATGGAATCCATCACCAATCCTTCATCATTCATCAAAAGCATCCAAGAGGCAGTCCAAAAATCATAACACAAGTATTTTCTTCAAAGCTCATATGACCAATATATTGATTCTTCTCTCAAGTTCAGCCCCTGTTTTACAATGAAACCCATGGAATAAATAGGCTTGAGGAAGGAAAACCTCATGGACCAACTAGCTATCCCATTGACCAAGTCAAAATATCTAAACTTGTCCTTGAGGCTTTGCAAAGCCCAAGGCACAAAATATCCCATAAAATATCTAAAAAACTACTAAAAATGGAAATTATATTGACTTTACATCATTTCCCAAGTATAAAAATAGCTAAACGCACATTTGGGAAAAGCAGATTTTTGAGGTTCAAAAATTACAAAAATACTTCATATTTATGTCTGAAAAAGGTCCCCTGACTTGCTGGAGGCAATTGGCAGCCTTCCCGGTTTTGAAATGAGGCTCATGATAGCTCGTTGGAAAGCTCTCTGTGTCTACTTTCCGGTGCAACTGAAATCATCTCAATCTGATGCCTGAAAGTTCCCCAAAACTGTACCTGTGTGCAAAAAACCAGGAAATAGCAGACTGCTGATATGGCGGGCAGAATGTGCAAAAAGCGAGCATTTTTCGCCAATTTGAGGGGGCGAATGATCTCCAAATGTTCTGAAAATCGCTGGTGACCTGCTCATAGAATTATGGCATCCATTGGTATCATCCTCCTCCCTTGACAACTCCTCAAACTGAAATGGCGAAATTATGAGTTTTCGACCAAAAACCCAAAAAATGCCAAAAAACAAAAAGTTGCCGAAAAAGGCCCAAAATTGGCATGCATGACCCTCAAGGGTCCATAGCAACATGCTCCGAAGCTGAGGACAAAATATCAAGGGCTGATATGCTTTTCCCTTCTTTCCGTGCTAGGCGCTTTCCCCTTGCCTTCTTCAATTTTTCTTGGGCTGCCTTTAGTTTGCGCCGGGCAAACTGATTTAGTTTTTGGAAGTGATGTGTCCTCTTCCTTTGCAGCTCTAAATCTCTATTCGCCCTCTCAAGCTTCATTTCCAAATGCTTGTTAGCTCTTTCAAGCCAAGCCTCTTTGTTTTCTTCAATTTCCTGCTCAAGGAGTGCAGTGAGAGGAAAGGCTTGGAGTTGGGCTTGCTCTTCTGCTCTCTGCTTTTCTAAGGCTCTTCTAAGCCTGATGGTCCTAGGCCTCTTCCGCCTAGGCTGGTCTTCCTCCTCTTCATCATCAAACTCACCAATGAGTTCTTCTATTCTCGCTTGCGCCCTAGCTGCCTCATTTTTATATTTGATCGCCCGTGCCTCATGAACAGCTGTGTGCACATTCATTTGTTTGTTTTGAATCTCTAAGAAGTGGTTGAAGTTCCTTGCCCTTTGAAGATCCTCCTCTAATGCCTCAATTTGTCCCTCTTTATGAATTAGGAGGTTTTCGAGAAGGCGGGCCTCATTATCACTGTCATCGCTTTGGATAGGGATGATAGCTAATTCACCTCCATGCTTTGTACTTTCTCCAACTTTGCTTTTACCTTTGAAAGCCAATCTGGCGCTTTTTTTCCTTGGCATGCTAGAAGGTGTCCTTTTGGGCAATTTCCTCTTGCTAGGAACAATCTTTGTCACTGTTAGGGTGGCAGCTTTAGTCCCTCTTTTCCTTGTTGTGCTGAGCTTTGTTACTTTGAGAGGAGGATGCACAACTGATTTACCTTTAACATCTTCCTGAACTTGCTGCCCTTCTTGAGGATGATGGATATCTTCTTCTGGTTGTTCACTTGGCTGCCCCTGTTCGCCAACATTAGCTTGCTGTTCTTCATCAAAGTCTTGTCCAATTTGTGGCTCAAGAGGTAACTCAACTTCCTGCCTAGCATGCTGTTCCTCAACTGTTGTCTGCTGTTGTCCCTCATCCTGTATCTGCTGCTGTCCCTCCATATCTAACTGCTGCTGTCCCTCAATATCTAACTGCTGCTGTTCTTCAATATCTAACTGCTGCTGTCCCTCATCATGGACCTGCTGTCCTTCATCCTCTATCTGCTGCTGTCCCTCATTCCTTTCTTCTTGCTGCTGTTCACTACCCTCTCCTTCCCTCTGTTGACTTGACTGTCCAGTAGTCATTCTGAGCCTCTTAGGAGTAGGCCTACTAGACAAAGGTACCGGGCGATGGATAGGCTAAGTGGGAGACACATGAACAGGAGGAACAGTAGAGAAGTCTGGATGGCTGATGAATAAGTCCCATGGCACCTCTTTCTTCTCTAGCTGGTATAAGAAGATAATCTTGATCAAAGAATGATGAAAAAGAGAAGGGATTTGCTGAGGTGGGGCCTTCTTTTGGACAGTAGATGCCATTTTCTCTATGCTCTTGAACAAAAAGTAAGGGAGGTTTAGTTGCCTGCTTCTAGTAAAGTGCATCAATAAATGGACATGATAGGCATAAATTCGATCAAACCTCCCTTCACAAGTGAAATATTTCATTATGGCTTTCATAAGCGGAGCATAACTGTCAAGGAGATATGAAAAAGGGAAGATAGCAGTGACAGCCTCTCTATGTTCAGGCTTGATGAAAGGTTTGTAATCCTCTAAGTCAAGATGAGCTTGTTTAAACCATTTTTCGCCATGATACGGGATCTTGGTGGCCTTGGACACATACCTTGGAGAAATTTTGAAATCAAGACTCGCCACTTGGAAGTGTTTTTCTTTGAATCTCAGGGCGCATAAGTGTGTTAATGGCGAAAAACTCTTGACTTCTTCTATCTTCTGGCAGAAATCAAGGCAGCCTACTTCATGGAAGTTGAAAAGAACAGATGGATGAGCATTAATCTCTTCTGTAGAGATGGGCTCATATCTTTTATGTGGACTGCTCCTGCTATCTTGCCTTGGAGGCATTTTGACCTGAATAAGCTTTGGAAGAGGCGAACTGCCTTCACTGTGTGTAAAATGCCCTGCTGGAGTCAAACTGTGTCAATATGCTGCTTAGACAGATAAACAATGTGATTTGGATGGTTTGCAACAATGTTTCTTTGAATACACAACCTCTGCTCTCCTTAAAACCAGTCTTCTACCTTTGAATGTATCTCAGTCAGGCAAAATTCGCAATAGGGTACCATATAGCAAAGAGGAGACAGCCTGCTGTGTAAATTTCCTGTGCACAGTGTTGAGAAATCACTCTTCTTGTGAATTTGTTAGAGGCCAATCAACACATATATATTTGTGTCTCCAAGATAAAACTCAATCATTAAAACCTTGCTCTTCAGAAAGTGGCCCTATATCTTGAAAATATCTCAGTGAACAACTTTTCAATATGATATAATATAGTGAAAAGATGGGCAGACTGCTAGAAAGAGTTTGCTGTGAGAAAGTGCTAAAATCACCCTGTTCTTTAAGCTTTAGATGTCAACCAATAAACATGTATCTCTGCTTCAAGGTAGAATTTCAGTGATTAACAACCCTGCCTTGTATAAGTGTGCCAACTTTCAACAAATTTGCATATGTGAAATCAACCCTTAGTGTTATTAAACAGTCATTGACATAATCCTGAGCCAAGATGACAGATCTTTAAAAGACTACAGAGTTTTTAGGTAGAAGCTATATGAGTTTTCTTTTTCAAAACAAATATGTCAAAAACCCCTTTTTCTGAGTGCACTTCACTATTTTAATAATGTGGCAATGTCTTGAGGACAGTGTGAAATGTTTCTCTTTAGACCTAAACCCTGTCTCTTTATAACAAAATCTTCCTCTGCAGCTTCAAACTATAAATTTCTACCTGATCAAGAAAATTTTCTCCTACTAAACTTCACTGTTTCTTTATGTATGTCACTTCATTTAAACAAAAACATGTTCATAAAGTTAACCTTGGTGCGTCTATACAGTCAAATTTACAGTTTGAGTAGAGGTAATAGGGTTTAAGAGCTCCAAAAGCTTTGAGTAAAAGGCTGTAAGAGTTTGCTCTTTTTTCAAATAATTGAGGCTTCTTTCAATATAGGATACCAGTCATCTTTGGGAGAATGTCCTCATGCTCTCTAAAAATTCACTTGAACATGATCCTTTGAATAACAGAAAAAAAATCACAGTGCTACAGCGATACAACTATCCTTTGATGGTTGAGTAGGGTAACTTTTCCCTACAGTGCTTTAAAGAAAGGACACACCCTTGCTCTTGACTAATCACAGGGTGAAAACACCAGGTTTTTAACTTAATCACAGTTTCTTTCCCACAGGCACTTCTAACAGTGAATTTGTCATTCAAACACAGCCTAAAACAGTATTTTTAAACCTTTCTGTCACTTTTGCAAATCTTTGAAACCGAGGGGGAAAACATATGAGAATACCTTCAATTTTGATGAAAAAATCCTTTGAGAAGGCTGGAGTAGCACCAGAGGCCTTCAAGATTTGCGCGACACTCTTTTAGGACAGCACGGCGCGCAGTTTACCAACGGTGGCCCTGTCGAGTCGGGCTGTCGGGTGGTCGGGCGCCGTGTACAGGCGCGTCGCGCAACTGTACAGGCACGTCGCGCCAACACTGACCGCCCGTGTAAACTGGCTCCCAGGCGCGGCGCGCAGGTTTCCAGGCGCGCCGCGCTGTGTTTTAGCAGTGAAAAACTCTGCAAATTGACCCGAAATTTGTTGTTTCGATGCTGAGGGCGGCGTGGAACTTTGTTTGCAGTTTGAGAATGATGGAATCACCCTCGACCTCACTCCTTAATATGTCACTTTAAATTCTTCAATGGTCACTTTGTTTTTAAATGTAAAGTGGAATTTTGGTTTGGCTTTTTTGCAAATTTTTCACAGTCTTTTTGATCCTTTTGAATATCCTCGGTGCATCTCATACCTGAGCCTCTTTATAAAAACAAAAATGGCTTTAAAAACCAGAACCTTGTCTCACTTATGCACCGGTGTATGAAAAGTGATTTCCGATTTTGTTCTTTGGGTGACATTTTAACACCGAACTTCTCACTTTGAAAAATATTTCCATATCTTCCACATCATCTCTGCCACTGTTTTAAAGATGCTGGTAATATTTATGATGTAAAACAACCCCTCTTAACACTGTCAAGAGAATGCTTGAATACTGGTTGGTTTCTGAAGGACAGGGCTTGTTTTGTCAACTTGTTTTGACAGTCCTTGGTCTTTGATAGCTTCTTCAACCTTTATCTACAGCAGGTGCCAAGTTTTACTGGTCTTCTTGGACTTGATCTAAGAAAAGCTCACTCTTTCAACATACTTTCTTGCTTATAGGTGTATCATCTGCGCTATAAATGTCCTTCGGAATGATGAAAAACTGTGTTTGTTTTAAATCATTTAAACAGTGACAGTTTATCAAAACAAACTCCTTTTGCCTATTCATAAAATTGTATACCTATTCACCATGTCCATCTTGGGTGTATATCTGAAAGGATAAGCTTGTGAAGCAGGAAAAACAGGGTTCTTTGATACACAGCTATCATTTCCTTTCAATAGTGCAGTAATCTCTCTTTGTAAGAGAATCATCCATAATTTCAAATCCGTACACTGTTTGACATTTCAGGTGATATTTCAAAAGAGAAAACCACACCAGGTCTGTTGAAAAGCTTTGAAAGCCATTTTGTCATTTTTAAAAGGAGATGGTTTGCCTTCTTCCAATTTGTTTGATAATTTCTGCTCTTAGGTGATTTATAGGCTTCTCCCTGGACTGTAAGTGCCATCTTTTGGTTGCATGCTTTCATACTATATTTCTCTGTTTACTCAAAAGGAGCTCCCTTAGACTTCTTGGCAGGTGACAGTGGGGTGTTGTTTGACCCTTTCCCTTAAGGAAACTGCTCCTTTTTGGTATAAATGCATACATATTCATATTGTTTCCTGTCCATCCTGATGTATTTCTTGAAAGACATTTTCCTATGTGTAGTGCATTTTGAAATATAAACACCATCTTTCTCCTGTGTACAGACTTCTATTTACCTCCTTTGTATCCTCCCACTGCACCTTTTGACCAAATCAGTTTTCAACAACACTCAATGCCTTGGCCATCTGCTCATAAATGGAGGAGGCCCTTCACTTGACAAAGTATCTGAAGATTATTTGATAAGGCTGCATGACAAGGGTTTTGCTTGGATTATGATGGTAAGCAACCAACTTTTAAAAGAATAATGTCACCTTCAACAGCAGTCTTACTTGTGCTTGAGAAAAAACCTAGTCAAAGTGTAAGTCCCTCTTGTCTTGCTACGAGGGTGGTAAAATGTCATCATTTGCTTTAGTCAACTCATGACATTTTGAAAGATAATCTCTGTGACTATGGAGGTCAGCACCCTTTGAAAACAAACAACTTTTCCTCTTGCATTCACTTAGCTTTGGATTTGTTGTTTCACTATTTAGTAAGGCAAACACAGGCTTCGCAATCCTTTAAAATCAATGCGCGAGGCGCCCTGCCTTTGTAGATGAAGGAGGCGCCTTAACCCTCTGCTTGTAAATGAAGGAGGTTCTGGGCCATGACAATTTACCAGTTTGCTGAGACAGTGGTGTCCTTTTCTTACTGTGATTTTCATGCTGGAAGGAAAACTGCAAGGTCTTGATGAGTGACTTTCTGTTTTGCAGACATATCTCAGGCTCATGATACATTTAGAAGCAGTTGTTCCTCTAACTGTAGATTCAAGAATTTTCTCCTGAGATGAAGTTATATTTCCTGTTATTTGCAGAATCCATAAAACACTGTGAAATACCTAATAATCAGCTTGAGACTGTGGTTTGTGCAGTGCTGAGACCTAGGGGTGTAAGTGGCGCGACTTAGAGCTGTTGTCAATTTCATTTGCAGAGTGGGAAGTCAATCATGGTTGGTCTGTAGCAGATGGAGGCTTTTTTGGCTTTTGATGATTGCCAAGGGTAAAATGCCTTAAAGCGCCACTTCCTAACATAGGGGATACTTTTGAAACAGATTTGGATTTGCCTTTTAAAGCTGATGGGCAGACCGGTAGGGCTGAAGCTAGATAGGATAGGGATAATGAGGTTTTGATTTTGACATGGGTGGAATGAAAAGTAGAAAGGCGAAAAAAGTTTTAGGAGGGTTTTCTAGATGACATATTGACATAAGGAAATCAGTTTCTAGAAAACTCAGCTGTAGATATAGTCATCACTAACATGTAAAAAATACTGATGGCTAACAGTGGCTCCATTTGGGGAGGGTAGCTCCTCGTCAGGAGGTGTCCAAAATTCAGATCTTTGGCTTATGAAGACCAGTGCCTTATCTATTGGCACAAAATTTACCCTTCTCTTGATGTTATTTCTGAAAAATTAACAACATGATTAACATCAATGATACTTCTACCTACCCCACTATCTTTCCTAACATTTTTTCTTCTCTTTGGCGCATTTGAACTAGCAGCCTTTTGACAATGTATATTTTTCTTTTTGCAAAATGAACCTATCTATTTCTACTCTTATATCTGTCGGGAGTTCTGATTAAGCTGATGAACTCCTTCATTGCTCTACCTATGCTAGAACCACTGTCAAGATTAAGCAGTTTGACAGGATTTCATTCTCTAATCTACAACATGAAATTTAAAAATGATCAAATCAGGATTAGGCAGTCTGATTTGTCATGCATTTGCGGCATAAAAGACAAGTTGCACACAAATGTTATTCTGCAACAAAAGGAAACTAGACAAGCGGGGCTAAGATGTACAATGTGTTTTTCATCCCTCGCTTCTCTCTTTGGTTCTGTTTTAGGCATGTGGAACCAGAATCTCTCCCTAATCTAAGCTCTGTGATAAGTCAATCTTACACAATGTTGACTATCTTGGCACTCACTAACTTATCAACAAATAAATTTAAACATGCTCAGCTATGATTAGGCTAGATAGCTGAACAAGACATTGAAGTACTAGTAGTGGCATTTAGACTTGCTCGCTTTCTGAAAGACTATTTTTTGGAACATGGGGCCTTGTTCTATCTTCACTCGCCCTCTTTTCTGCTTTTCACTGTTTTTGTATTTTCTGCTTTTTCTCTTTTTCTTCAAACAAACTACAAATGAAAAAAGTGCTCACAAGGCTGAGCTTATTTTCTACTACTGTCTTTCTATCTTAATCTAAACTGTACACAACATATATTTGGTGAACTCTTCTTTCCAATGCAACCAGTGAAGCAGATGATCACATGGGGGATTCTGGTTTAGTTTTTTCATGATGCAGAAAATCTGAAAAGGCCACTCCCACTTGGTTTGTTTTTGGACAGTAGTGTTTAAGTTATTTCTCATTCTTGATAGCGACTTGTTTATGATAGAACCCACTACCCCTATAGATTTCTTAAGGAAAACAACAAATGGATCTTGGAATAATACCTGATCTAGAGGATTTGAGATATAGGCTTCATTCAGGACTACTCTTTCTTCCACTTGACTATATTTGGGACTCTCCCGGTAAAGCAACTCTTCCTTTTGCTCCTGATCACTTGAAATGTCAGACTCATCAAATATTGCAGTGTAGTTTTCTTGCCAAGCTGATGTGTTTTGATAGGGCGGGCTGAACACTGTGTGAAGGTTATCAGGTTGATGAGCAAGGATACACTTTGATAGTAAATTATCTTGAAAGGACAGTGTGACAACTCTCATGTGTTTATCAACCTCTATTTCTTCATCTGCAATTTGTAACTCAATGGAACTGGGTAACTGCAAATCTGGAGTTAAGGAAGATTCTATGTCCAAAATGATTTCCTCAACCATTTCAGGCAAAGGATTCTCATTTACAATATGCTCAAGAATTTCACCATCTTCCTCAACCTCATCATCAAAGCTGACAAACTGTTGATTTCCAATTATGTGAATGTTATATTTGACGGACTGAAGTGAAGTAGAGTCAAGAGTCTGAGACTCTTCACTTACTTCTGAACTCTCAAGGCTCTCCTTATCAGTGTTATAGATGACCTGTAATGGCTGCTCACTTTTCTCAAGTTTATGAAACTGAGCTTCCTCCCGAAAATCAAAAATTGAATCTTCTGCAAAGTTAGCTTCTGTTTGGAAATCATATAAGTCAACATATTGATCAAACATTTGAGAATCATTAACATAAGCAATGTCACCAGCCATGTACATTGGATTGCCAGATTTCTTTTCTTCAACTTTATTTACAAATCTATTTTCTGACTTATGATATGCAGGATTAACAGGAGAAAGATCAGAGAAGTTTTGGTTATTAGTTTCTGCATCTAGTAACGGAAAATGCGTTTCTGATGGTTTGAGAGCTTCTTCCTTTTCCATTATCTGCTTGTTTATATCACTTTCATTGTATAAGATAAAAGAATCTAAATTGGAATGAGTGGAATAAATGGGAGTATTGTTTTCCATAACTGCTTGAGTTACCAGAGGTTGAGTTACTTCTAGTCCCAAGTTTTCCATGACTGCTTTAGGCATGAGGTTATGGGAGGTACCAGAATCTAACATGGCATTATGTAATATCTTGTCCCGTATGTTCAGGCTCACATAGGAAGGAGAAACAGATCCTTCTTGATATTGACCTTCTATTTTCGGGCCGGATAAGAGCTCGGGTTTGTTTTCAGTTAGATTTAAAGTATTTGCCTTGCTCCCTATGTCAAAAACTTTGAAAATTTGAGATCTATACCTATCTACAGTTATTAACTCAGTAAGGGGTATGGTAATTTTTATTTCGGAAACTTCCCCTTCGAAACTAAAAGGAGTTTGTAGTTTGGGCAGATTTGTTTCAGCTTTTTCGGACATGACCTTTTCTATGCTCTTAATTTGTTGATTTTGGTTTGAGACCTTGTTTGACACAGTCGCCTCGGGAGTCTTTGTGGAGGTACTAGGAGTATCCGAGCTAAGACTTGTTTGAATAGCTTTATCTTTGTTTTGGTCAATTTTCTTAGCCATAATTTTGTTGCTATCCATGGCTTTTTTAAGGATGGTGTCAGAGGTTTTAGCAGTGTCAGGGCTACTCTTCTTGGAGTGGTCTTGGTTTTTCCTGCTTCTAAGGTTATACTGCCTATGAGATTCTATAATGGCATTCTGAAAATCTATGGCAGGATCTTCGAGATCTTCATAGTCGGTTTCGTCCTGACTTGGGGAGCATTACTCTTGCTCTTCTGCTGTGAGGTAAACCTTACTCTCGTTATCAGAACCTATGAGTTTCCAACGATTTTCATCAATGGGTGCGGTATCCTTATTCTCTTCATCAACATAATTCTCACTGAAGGATGGTCTGATCTGCTGATCATTTCCTCTTGGTTTATTTTGAGACTGATCTTTTCTAAAGCCTTGTTTCTGGTTTTGAGGGTTTAGTTGGTTTTCCCTAGGAGGCACTTTTTCACTCATTTTTTCCAACATCTTTGTCATGGATTTGATCAGGCCATCTATTCTAGGATCTAGGGAAGGAGATGAAGTGGAGACCTTATCTCTATATGGGACTTTTCCTTCTAATCTAGTCCTGGCTCTTTTTTCTGCTAAGTTGGCTTCTGTTTTTATGGCTATTTTTTGCATTTCCTCTAGGTAGGGGGATCCTTGTCTCTCAGATGATATGTCATGTCTGGATCAAAACCCTCGGGGAATTTTGCCAAGATTAAACCAAGTGGGGGTTTGAAATGAGGTGGGAGGGAGTTATATACACTGTTGAACCTAGTGCAGTAAGCCTGGACACTTTCCCCATTTTCCCGTTTTAGGTTGTTATATTCTGACAAGATTTGAATGGGGTTTCTTCGGATTTCCCACCTATTTCTGAAGACTTGATGTAGTTCTGGGATATTGTGGATGTTGTTTGGAGTTAAGCTTTTGAACCATGTTTTGGGTTCACCACCAAGACTTTGGGCGAATATTCTCATTCTGACGGTCTCGTCTTGTACCTCCAGGTATTCATAAGCATCAGTCATCCTACTTATATGTTGTTGAGGTGTAGTGGTGTCTTCTCCAGTAAAGTGTGGGATTTTGTCTTGATATTTGTTTGGGAGAGGAGCTAAAGGCGGTGGCAACACCAAAGGTGCGTACCAGGCTGCCATGACTGGAGCTAATGGATGATGTACAAGATGAGGACTAGTAGGCTGAGATGAGGTGGTTTGAACAATGGTGGTTTGACCAGGTGTGGCGGATGAACTTGGACTAGTGATCTGGTTTTGAGCAGATCTGGGATGATAGGAGCCAAATTGATAAAGAAGCTGGAAATCAGGAGGAGTGGTGGGTGAAGCTTCTCTAATAGGACTTTGTGGTGGGTCTAGGGGTTCAAGATCGTCAAAGTTTATCTTACTCTATGATTTGCTCCTAGGAAGAGTTTGTGATGACTCTAGTTCCAAAGGTGAATCTAGTAGGATAGTGCGATGTTTAGGTACAGATCTTGTTCTACGGATGGATCTACCAGTAGCTAGATGGTCAATTTCGGAAGCTTGCCACAAAATCTTCTCTGGGTCATCTACTATGATAGGGGGATTTGGGTCTGGATGGGATTTGGTGTTGATTCTTCGTGAAGCCAGATTTCAGATCCAGAGTTTAGAGAGAATGGTATTGGTGAATGTTTCTGGATGAGTGGTCTTTCTAAAGCTTTACTAAGGTGAAGGATGGTCAAAAATAAAAGGGATGGATTAGTGGAGTCGCCAGGTGGAAATGGGTTGTTTTTGTGAAGATAGCTATGGTCCACCACCAGTAACTAATCTGAGAATGTTTTTGGATTTTCTGAGTTTTATGTGCAGCCTATGGTTTAAAGTATCCTAGACTTGTTTCAACACTTTGCTAGGGTGATGAGAACAAAAGAGTTTACTCTAAAAATGAGTCTATGGACTGCTTGCTTGTTTATGGTACCTAAAGGACCAAAGAGTCTATAAGAGTTTGCTGGACTATTATGTACTCAGTGTCCCACCATCTCCCGCTATGTTAGTGAGCGATGGGATAGGTCTATCGGATAGTAGCCTGGAGCTTGGTAAAATAGTAAGGCTTACTAGAGTTTAGTGGAGTCGCCAGGTGGATTATCAGTTGTTTTGAGATATACTTGTATGGTCCACCACCAGTACTGTCAAAAACCAATCTAAAGGAGTATTTTGGGGTTTTTTGAGTTTTATGTGCCTACAAGGTTTGGAAGAGTTTTCTTATAACTAACTCATCATTTTGCTAAGATGGTGAAAAAGCTATTTTCTACCCTTCAGACAATATCTAGATATACTAAGTTTGATTGAGACTTCAAGAGTTACTAAGGTGTACTTAGATTGTCACTAACTCAGAAGGTCCTACTGTGAGTGTCACTATGTTAGTGAGCAGTGGGATAAGTCAATCAGATAGTATTCTTTAAGGTTTCTTAAGGTCTAGGGAATCTAATTTTGTTTAATACTCAGTGTCCCACCGTGATCGCCATTATGTTAGTGTGGCGATGAGGTGGCTAAATCGGATGGTATTCTAAAATTTAGCAAAGTAGTAAGGCCTACTGGAGGCTAGTGGAGTCGCCAGGTGGATTTTTAGTTGTTTTGAGGTATATGTGTATGGTCCACCACCAGTACTGACAAAAACCAATCTAAGGGAGTTTTTTGGGTTTTTTGAGTTTTTATGTAATCCTAAGGTTTGGAAGAGTGTCCTACAGCTGAGTCATCATTTTGCTAGGATGGTGAGACAACCAGATTCTACTCTTCTAAGTTTGACTGAGATCTAAGAGTTCCTAAGGGATACCTAGGATGTTTTGACTCAAGGTCCCACCGTGATCGCCATTATGTTAGGGTGCGGTGGGATAAGTCAATCAAACAGTATTCTTAAAAATAAGGGACTTCTAGAGTTCTAAGGTGTCCTTAGATTGTCACTAACTCAAAGTCCCACCGTGATCACCATTATGTTAGGGTCCCGTGATTTGGCCGATTGGCTAGCCAAATGACGATGTAACATCAAACCAAGCTTTGGAGCCCAAGGACCTAGCCTTCCTGGACTCAGAGAGGGCTCTCTCTATAAGTGTAAAAGATGTCGGTGTGTTTGCTTATGGTGTTCTGATATTAGGCTAGTTATGAAGTGAGTTTTTTGGTTTTTTTGGTTTTTTAAGTTTGTGAGGGATAAAACTGATCAAAGATATAAACTGGATAACAAGATGTAGATAAATTGGGCTATGGGGTCAAACAAGTCAAGGAAGCTATGAGATGATGATGCAAGGCTGCTGTAGGGCCGATTTGATTCACGGTAGAAGGGATCTTTGGGCAAAATGGAGTAAATGGACATCAAGTTTGTGAAAGACGAGGGATTTCAAGTGTAACTAGTTGATAGCAGACATAAACATGTTATAGAAAGCCATTAATCATGCTAGATGTAACTATGAGCTAATTAATACATAGAAATCAAACATTCCAGCCATACATAGAAGTATAAGACCCTCTAACTTTGGGAAATGGCTATCAGACTTTGGGGAAAACACATAAGAAGGACTAACAACTCAAAATACTATGCCGGAATGCCTAAACATAGTCTCTAAGTTATTGGGCACTTTGACAAACAAGCTTTCATAGTTTTAGGCAAAGGGCTAGATCGGGACTAGGCCTCCTTGGTTCAACAAGATGATCAACTAATCAGTCAAAGAGAAAGTTTTATGGACATAACTATGGACAGCTTATAGGTAGGCAGGGCACACCATACATCCTACTCAACATGCATAGAACTTGTAAATAAAACTAGCAAACATTATCCTTAGGTTACTAAAGAGCAGTTAAGAATTCTTTAGCATAACAAAGGAAGAAGAAAACATCAAGCTATGAAGATTTAGGAATTTTGAGGTGCCTCCATGGGCATATCTCAAAACTAATCTCTACTGATCTATAGCAGCAAGAAGCATGGATTATGAATGAAAACTAGAAGACAAAAAACATAGCAAGAAAAACTATACCATTCTACCATGTCATGGAATCCATCACCAATCCTTCATCAGTCCTCAAAAGCATCCAAGAGGCAGTCCAAAAATCATAACACAAGTGTATTCTTCAAAGCTCATATGACCAATGTATTAATTCTTCTCTCAAGTTCAGCCTCCTTTTTTTACAATGAATCCTTGTGGGATAAATAGGCTTGAGGAAGGAAAACCTCATGGAGCAACTAGCTATCCCATTGGCCAAGTCAAAATATCTAAACTTGTCCTTGAGGCTTTGCAAAGCCCAAGGCACAAAATATCCCATAAAATATCTAAAAACTGCTAAAAATGGAAATTATATTGACTTTACATCATTTCCCAAGTATAAAAATAGCTAAACACACATTTGGGAAAAGCAGATTTTTGAGGTTCAGAAATTACAAAAATACTTCATATTTATGTCTGAAAAAGGTCCCCTGACTTGCTGGAGGCAATTGGCAGCCTTCCCGGTGTCGAAATGAGGCTCATGATAGCTCGTTGGAAATATCTCTGTGTCTACTTTCCGGCGCAACTGAAATCATCTCAATATGATGCCTGAAAGTTCCCCAAAACTGTACCTATGTGCCAAAAACCAGGAAATAGCAGACTGCTGATATGGCGGGCAGAATGTGCAAAAAGCGAGCATTTTTCACCAATTTGAGGGGGCGAATGATCTCCAAATGCTCTGAAAATCGCTGGTGACCTGCTCATAGAATTATGGCATCCATCGGTATCATCCTCCTCCCTTGACAAAACCTCAAACTGAAATGGCGAAATTATGAGTTTTCGACCAAAAACCCAAAAAATGCCAAAAAACAAAAAGTTGCCGAAAAAGGCCCAAAATTGGCATGCATGACCCTCAAGGGTCCATAGCAACATGCTCTGAAGCTGAGGCCAAAATATCAAGGGCTGATATGCTTTTCCCTTCTTTCCGTGCTAGGCGCTTTCCCCTTGCCTTCTTCAATTTTTCTTGGGCTGCCTTTAGTTTGCGCCGGGCAAACTGATTCAGTTTTTGGAAGTGATGTGTCCTCTTCCTCTGGAGCTCTAAATCTCTATTCGCCCTCTCAAGCTTCATTTCCAAATGCTTGTTAGCTCTTTCAAGCCAAGCCTCTTTGTTTTCTTCAATTTCCTGCTCAAGGAGTGCAGTGAGAGGAAAGGCTTGGAGCTGGGCTTGCTCTTCTGCTCTCTGCTTTTCCAAGGCTCTTTTAAGCCCGATGGTCCTAGGCCTCTTCCGCCTAGGCTGGTCTTCCTCTTCCTCCTCATCAAACTCCCCAATGAGCTCTTCTATTCTCGCTTGCGCCCTAGCTGCCTCATTTTTATATTTGATCGCCCATGCCTCATGAACAGTTGTGTGCACATTCATTTGTTTGTTTTGAATCTCTAAGAAGTGGTTGAAGTTCCTTTCCCTTTGAAGATCCTCCTCTAATGCCTCAATTTGTCCCTCTTTATGAATTAGGAGGTTTTCGAGAAGGCGGGCCTCATTATCACTGTCATCGCTTTGGATAGGGATGACAGCTAATTCACCTCCATGCTTTGTACTTTCTCCAACTTTGCTTTTACCTTTGAAAGCCAATCTGGCGCTTTTCCTCCTTGGCATGCTAGAAGGTGTCCTTTTGGGCGATTTCCTCTTGCTAGGAACAATCTTTGTCACTGTTAGGGTGGCAGCTTTAGTCCCTCTTTTCCTTGCTGTGCTGAGCTTTGTTACTTTGAGAGGAGGATGCACAACTGATTTACCTTTAACATCTTCCTGAACTTGCTGCCCTTCTTGAGGCTGATGGATATCTTCTTCTGGCTGCTCACTTGGCTGCCCCTGTCCGCCAATATTAGCTTGATGTTCTTCATCAAGGCTTTGTTCAATTTGTGGCTCAAGAGGTGTTTCAATTTCCTGCCCAACTTGTTGTTCTTCATCTTGCACTTGCTGTTGTTCCTCATCATGGACTTTGTTGTCCTTCATCATCTATGCGATCATCTTTCATCTTCTATCTGGCATTTGTCCTTCATCACCTATCTACTTTCTTTGTCCTTCATCACCTATCTGTTGTTGTCCCTCATCCCTTTCCTCTTCTTTCTTCCATTTTACTACCCTCTCCTTCCTCCTGTTGACTTGGCTGTCCCGTAGTCATTCTGAGCCTCCTAGGAGTAGGCCTACTAGACAAAGGTACCGGGCGATGGATAGGCTAAGTGGGAGACACATGATAGGAGGAACAGTAGAGAAGTCTGGATGGCTGATGAATAAGTCCCATGGAACCTCTTTCTTCTCTAGCTGGTATAGGAAGATAATCTTGATCAAAGAATGATGAAAAAGAGAAGGGATTTGCTGAGGTGGGGCCTTCTTTTGGACAGTAGATGCCATTTTCTCTATGCTCTTGAACCAAAAGTAAGGGAGGTTTAGTTGCCTGCTTCTAGTAAAGTGCATCAATAAACGGACATGATAGGCATAAATTCGATCAAACCTCCCTTCACAAGTGAAATATTTCATTATGGCTTTCATAAGCAGAGCATAGCTATCAAGGAGATATGAAAAAGGGAAAATAGTAGTGACAGCCTCTCTATGTTCAGGCTTGATGAAAGGTTTGTAATCCTCTAAGTCAAGATGAGCTTGTTTAAACCATTTTTCGCCATGATACGGGATCTTGGTGGCCTTGGACACATACCTTGGAGAAATTTTGAAATCAAGACTCGCCACTTGGAAGTGTTTTTCTTTGAATCTCAGGGCGCATAAGTGTGTTAATGGCGAAAAACTCTTGACTTCTTCTATCTTCTGGCAGAAATCAAGGCAGCCTACTTCATGGAAGTTGAAAAGAACAGATGGATGAGCATTAATCTCTTCTGTAGAGATGGGCTCATATCTTTTATGTGGACTGCTCCTGCTATCTTGCCTTGGAGGCATTTTGACCTGAATAAGCTTTGGAAGAGGCGAACTGCCTTCACTGTGTGTAAAATGCCCTGCTGGAGTCAAACTGTGTCAATATGCTGCTTAGACATATAAACAATGTGATTTGGATGGTTTGCAACAATGTTTCTTTGAATACACAACCTCTGCTCTCCTTAAAACCAGTCTTCTACCTTTGAATGTATCTCAGTCAGGCAAAATTCGCAATAGGGTACCATATAGCAAAGAGGAGACAGCCTGCTGTGTAAATTTCCTGTGCACAGTGTTGAGAAATCACTCTTCTTGTGAATTTGTTAGAGGCCAATCAACACATATATATTTGTGTCTCCAAGATAAAACTCAATCATTAAAACCTTGCTCTTCAGAAAGTGGCCCTATATCTTGAAAATATCTCAGTGAACAACTTTTCAATATGATATAATATAGTGAAAAGATGGGCAGACTGCTAGAAAGAGTTTGCTGTGAGAAAGTGCTAAAATCACCCTGTTCTTTAAGCTTTAGATGTCAACCAATAAACATGTATCTCTGCTTCAAGGTAGAATTTCAGTGATTAACAACCCTGCCTTGTATAAGTGTGCCAACTTTCAACAAATTTGCATATGTGAAATCAACCCTTAGTGTTATTAAACAGTCATTGACATAATCCTGAGCCAAGATGACAGATCTTTAAAAGACTACAGAGTTTTTAGGTAGAAGCTATATGAGTTTTCTTTTTCAAAACAAATATGTCAAAAACCCCTTTTTCTGAGTGCACTTCACTATTTTAATAATGTGGCAATGTCTTGAGGACAGTGTGAAATGTTTCTCTTTAGACCTAAACCCTGTCTCTTTATAACAAAATCTTCCTCTGCAGCTTCAAACTATAAATTTCTACCTGATCAAGAAAATTTTCTCCTACTAAACTTCACTGTTTCTTTATGTATGTCACTTCATTTAAACAAAAACATGTTCATAAAGTTAACCTTGGTGCGTCTATACAGTCAAATTTACAGTTTGAGTAGAGGTAATAGGGTTTAAGAGCTCCAAAAGCTTTGAGCAAAAGGCTGTAAGAGTTTTCTCTTTTTTCAAATAATTGAGGCCTCTTTCAATATAGGATACCAGTCATCTTTGGGAGAATGTCCTCATGCTCTCTGAAAATTCACTTGAACATGATCCTTTGAATATCAGAAAAACAATCACAATGATACAGTGATACAACTGTCCTTTGATGGTTGAGTAGGGTAACTTTGCCCTACAGTGCTTTAAAGAAGGGACACACCCTTGCTCTTGACTAATCACAGGGTGAAAACACCAGGTTTTTAACTTAATCACAGCTTCTTTCCCACAGGCACTTCTAACAGTGAATTTGTCATTCAAACACAGCTTGAAACAGTCTTTTTAAACCTTTCTGTCACTTTTGCAAATCTTTGAAACCGAGGAGGAAAAAATATGAGAATACCTTCAATTTTGATGAAAAAATCCTTTGAGAAGGCTGGAGTAGCACCGGAGGCCTTCAAGATTTGCGCGGCACTCTTTGAGGACAGCACGGCGCGCAGTTTACCAACGGTGGCCCTGTCGGGTCGGGCTGTCGGGCGGACGGGCGCCGTGTACAGGCGCGTTGCGCAACTGTACAGGCGCGTCGCGCCAACACTGACTGCCCGTGTAAACTGGCTCCCAGGCGCGGCGCGCGAGTTTCCAAGCGCGTCGCGCTGTGTTTTAGCAGTGCAAAACTCTGCAAATTGACCCGAAATTTGTTGTTTCGATGCTGAGGGCGGCGTGGAACTTTGTTTGCAGTTTGAGAATGACGAAATCACCCTCGACCTCACTCCTTAATATGTCACTTTAAATTCTTCAACGGTCACTTTGTTTTTAAATGTAAAGTGGAATTTTGGTTTGGCTTTTTTGCAAATTTTTCACAGTCTTTTTGATCCTTTTGAATATCCTCGGTGCATCTCATACCTGAACCTCTTTATAAAAACAAAAATGGCTTAAAAATCCAGAACCTTGTCTCACTTATGCACCGGTGTTTGAAAAGTGATTTCCGGTTTTGTTCTTTGGGTGACATTTTAACACCGAACTTCTCACTTTGAAAAATATTTCCATATCTTCCAAATCATCTTTGCCAATGTTTTAAAGATGCTGGTAATATTTATGATGTAAAACAACCCCTCTTTAACACTGTCAAGAGAATGCTTGAATACTGGTTTGTTTCTGAAGGACAGGGCTTGTTTTGTCAACTTGCTTTGACAGTCCTTGGTCTTTGATAGCTTCTTCAACCTTTATCTACAGCAGGTGCCAAGTTTACTGGTCTTCTTGGACTTGATCTAAGAAAATCTCACCCTTTCAACATACTTTCTTGCTTATAGGTGTATCATCTGCGCTATATCTGTCCTTCGGAATGATGAAAAATTGTGTTTGTTTTAAATCATTTAAACAGTGACAGTTTATCAAAACAAACTCCTTTTTCCTATTCATAAAATTGTATACCTATTCACCATGTCCATCTTGGGTGTATATCTGAAAGGATAAGCTTGTGAAGTAGGAAAAACAGGGTTCTTTGATACACAACTATCATTTCCTTTCAATAGTGCAGTAATCTCTCTTTGTAACAAAATCATCCATAATTTCAAATCTGTACACTGTTTGACATTTCAGGTGATATTTCAAAAGAGAAAACCACACCAAGTCTGTTGAAAAGCTTTGAAAGCCATTTTGTCATTTTTAAAAGGAGATGGTCTGCCTTCTTCCAATTTGTTTGATAATTTCTGCTCTTAGGTGATTTATAGGCTTCTCCCTGGACTGTAAGTGCCATCTTTTGGCTGCATGCTTTCATACTATATTTCTCTGTTTACTCAAAAGGAGCTCCCTTAGACTTCTTGGCAGGTGACAGTGGGGTGTTGTTTGACCCTTTCCGTTAAGGAAACCGCTCCTTTTTGGTATAAATGCATACATATTCATATTGTTTCTTGTCCATCATGATGTATTTCTTGAAAGACATTTTCCTATGTGTAGTGCATTTTGAAATATAAACACCATCTTTCACCTATGTACAGACTTTTGCTTTCTTCCTTTGTGTCTTTCCACTGCATCTTAGACCAATCAGTCTTCAACAACATCCAATGCTTTGGCCATCTGCTCATAAATGGAGGAGGCCCTTCACTTGACAAAGTATCTGAAGATTATTTGATAAGACTGCATGACAAGGGTTTTTCTTGGATTATGATGGTAAGCAACCAACTTGAAAAACATCAATACTGGCATCTTTGCTGGCAATCACCACTGTGCTTCAAAAAAAACCCTAGTCAAAGTGTAACTGTCCTACTGTACTGCTCTGAGGGTGACTGAAATGTCATCATTTGCTTTAGTCAACTCATGACAAATTTTTGAAAGATAATCTCTGTGACTATTTGGTCTGACACCCTTTGAAAACAAAAAACTTTTCCCTCTGCATTCAAAAAAACCCTGGAGTTTTTGTTTCACTATTTAGTAAAAGGCAAACCTGGACTTCTGCAACCTTTAAAGTCAATACTGGCCAGCGCCCTCTACTTGTAGATGAAGGAGGCGCCCTAACCCTCTGCTTGTAAATGAAGGAGGTTCTGGGCCATGCAAGTTTACCAGTTTGCTGAGACAGTGGTGTCCTTTTCTTACTGTGATTTTCATGCTGGAAGGAAAACTACAAGGTCTTGATGAGTGACTTTCTGTTTGGCAAATATATCTCAGGCTCATGCTACATTTAGAAGCAGCTGTTCCTCTAACTGTAGATTCAAGAATTTTCTCCTGAGATGAAGTTATATTTCCTGTTCTTTGCAGAATCCATAAAAAACTGTGAAACACCTAATAATCAGCTTGAGACTGTGTTTTATGCAGTGCTGAGACCTAGGGGGTATGAGTGGCGCGACTTAGAGCTTTTTGTCAATTTCATTTGCAGAGTGGGAGTTCAGTCATGGTTGGTCTGTATCAGATGGAGGCTTTTTGGCTTTTTGATGATTGCCAAGGGTAAAATGTCTTAAAGCACCACTTCCTAACATAGGGGAGACTTTTGAGAAGCGATTTGGATTTGCCTTTTAAAAGTGATGGAAATGGAGACCAATAGAGTGAAGCTATAGGATAGGGATAATGAGGTTTTATTTTGACACGGGTGAATTTGAAAAGTAGAAAGGCGAAAAAAGTTTTAGGAGGGTTTCTAGATGACATATTGACATAAGGAAATCGGTTCTAAACTCAGGCATGATATAGTCATCACTAACATGTAAAAATGCGATGTATAACAAACTCAAACAAAGGCCATGCCTACAAATTAAAATTTTCATGTCTTAACAATATTGCGAGAATATGAAGCCCTACGCTTGTTTTGCACATGTAAAAGATTTAAATGCTAGAAAGATATCTGTGGTGGGAGATTCGAGTTAATCATGGACATATCAAAGTACGCAATAAAACGAGGCTCAAAGAATATAGGAACAACTTTATTTAGACCTCCTGAAAACTTTCGAAAAATATGAAATGGTGTTCAAACCAAGAGCCCAAAACCACCTGGCAAACGAACTTGCTTTTGCTGCTAGTAATTTCCAGATCCACAAATTGAGGAACAACTCATTATAAAGGTAAAAAACAGACCAGCAGTACCTAATAATGAAGATCATTGGTAGGTTTTTAACAATGACAAACATATAGAGGATTTCCTGCAATCAAAGAATGAGTTTGCCACAACATCACCAAGTTGCAACCATGAAAAATAACGTTCAAAAGGGGAAAAAATTCCTAAAACAGAGCCCCCTTCCCCTACTGATATAAATCAGTTTGATCATCTTTTCAAAGAAAATTTATCTGATGATCCTGACCAAAATGACCTTGAATTTCTAGAGTGTAAAGGTGATACCATACCCAAAGGTCTTGCGCCTCTAGAATAGATTTTTGATTTCAATGATGTGGCTAAAGAACCAAAGACAGAACCCATGGAAACTAATGTGGAAGAGCACAATATAGGCAGCCCAACTGAGCCTAAAATTATTAAGTTATCTAGCACCTTGCCTACCCACATCAAACAACAGAACATAGCACTCTTCAAAGAGTTTATAGATGTCTTTGCATGGGAGTATAAAGATTTGAAATCGTATGACACTAGCATCATTCAGCACAAGATTCCTTTGAAGGAAAATTAGAAACCTTTCAAACAGAAATTGAGGATAAAGCCTGTCTTATTGCCTGCAGTAGAAAAAGAAATTAAGAATATGTATGATGCAGGGATCATTGTTCCTGTCAGATACTCAGAATGGGTCTCTAATTTGGTATCTGTCAGGAAGAAGACAGGGGATATTAGGCTGTGTATAGACTTCAGACATCTTAATAGAGCCTCGCTGAAAGATAACTACCCTTTGCCAAAAATGGACCACATTCTGTAGAGGGTAGCTGGGTCAAAAAGAATATCCTTACTGGATGGGTTCTCGGGTTATAACCAAGTGTTAGTCCTCCCAAGTGATCAAAATAAGACAACCTTTACCACACCGTGGGGGACATTTATGTATTTCAAAATGCCATTTGGCTTGATGAACGCAGGGGCCACCTTCCAGAGGGCCATGGACATAGCATTATCGGAAGACATAGGCTACTTTATAATCATCTACCTAGATGATATTACGGGTTTCTCCAAAACTGATGAAGAACATTTAGAACATCTAAGGAAAGTTTTTGAGAAATGCAGAAGATTTGGCTTGTCTTTAAATCCCAAAAAGACACTCTTTTGCCTCCAGGAAGGAAATATTCTTGGTCATATAATCTCTGAAGAAGGGATCAAAATAGATCCTAAAATAATTGAGGGCATATTGAATATCAGTCACCCCAGGAATCTCAAAGAATTACAGTCTTTCATTGGAAAGATTAATTTTTTGAGGAGATTCATCCCCAACCTTGCCGAGCTATTGAAAAACATCACTAACATGTTTAGGAAATAAGTAGGTATCAAATGGACAATGCAAGATAAAAAGTCATTGGAACTGGTAAAGAAAGCCCTTACTCAAGCACTAATCCTTATCAGTCCTGATTTCACCAAAGACTTCTATATTTTTTCTTTTGCATAGAAACATACAATAGCTGCAGTATTGTTGCAGAAGAATAACTCAGCGCATGAACAACCCATATCCTTCTTCAGCAAAGCCTTAAGAGATTCCCCACTCAAATACAACATCATGGAAAAGAAAGTCCTGGCACTAGTTAAAGGATTAAAGGATTTCAGGGTGTACATCTTACATTCACACATCATTTCCTTTATGCCACACACCATAGTCAAAGATATTCTATGTCAGGACCCAGATGGTAAAAGGGGAAAGTGGATTGCCACTATTATGGAATATGACTTAGAAATCAGGCCTACCAAACTCATCAAGGGACAAGGATTAGCAAAAATCATGGCCGAGTCCAATTTCAAGGTTCTAGATATGAATATGGTTGATGCCTTAGAAGAGATAGAAGAGTTCCCAACACCATTTACTGAAGAAATGCTCATGAAATCTCCATGGTATGCCGATATTATCTATGTGCTGCTTTACTTAAATGCTCCTCCTTCTTTGTCAAAAACAAAATCTAGATTTGTGAAACAGAAGGCTTTAAAATATTGCATGATAGATGGAGTTTTATATTGGAAGAATGTTGTTGGGATACTACTAAAATGTTTACTTGAGAAGGATGCGGGAAAAATCATCCATGAAATGCATGAAGGAGAATGTGGAGGGCACTTAAATTGGAATACCACAACAAACAAAATCCTCAGATCAAGTTATTATTGGCCCACCCTTTTTCCAGACACCCACAAACTAGTAATGTCTTGCCACAAATTCCAGATTTTCGATGGTAGGAGAAAGCTCTTTCCCTTACCCTTGAAGCCTATCAATGTTGAAACACCCTTCCAACAGTGGGGTTTGGACTTTATAGGGGAAATCCATACACCCTCCTCGGCCCAGCATAAATGGATCCTCACAGCCATAGATTATTTTACCAAATGGATAGAGGCCATACCCACTAGGAATGCTACTGACTCTATCATTATTAAATTCCTTGAGACCAACATATTGTCCAGATTTGGCTGTCCTAGGAAAATAATCACAGACAATGCTGCTGCCTTTAAATCCAAAAATATGGTTGATTTTTTCCATAAATATCGGATCACCTTGGGCCACTCTACTGCCTATTACCCCCAAGGAAATGGACTTGCTGAATCTTCTAACAAAATCCTGATCAACATCATCAAAAAGTTGCTGGAGTAGAATCAAAAAACATGGCATGGTAAGCTTGTTCATGCTTTGTGGGCTGATAGGTTAACCACCAAAAAGTCAATCAACACATCCCCCTATCAGCTGGTCTATGGCATGGATGTTGTTTTCCCAACATCCTTGGGAGTTCCAGTAATGAAACTTCTGTAGGAGGTTCAAATTGAAGAAAATGGTATGCGGACAAGGATCAATCAGACCATCCACTTGCAGCAGACCAGAGAGGAAGTTTACCAGAGAACTCAAGCAGTCCAAGAAAGCATCAACAGGCAGTTTGACAAAAGGGATTCAAGGAGAGAAGAAAAGGGAAAACATGGTAAGTTTGAGAACCTGTGGAAAGGGCCCTACATTATCCATTCTTTAAGAGGGCACAACGCATTTTTTGTGTAGGAACTGAATGGTGAAGAAGTGTTAGGTGGTCATGTCAACGGCAGGATGCTTAAACACTACTTCTGTCAAGAGTCTTAAGACTAAAGAGTTTTTCATCCACTGTACATACCGTTTTTTTGAAAAAGAAAAAGAAAAAAAAAGAGGGCAGAAATAAAACAAGAAAGGTATAGCCTCGTACCAAAAAGAAAGGTTCAAACATGCTAAAAATATGAACCTAGAAGTATCAGAAATATGGCTCCAATTCTCTCAAAACTTGAGCCAAAAAACGAAAAGCAGAGCTGGTTCTAATACGCTCAAAACTTGAACCATCAAAGAAGAAGAAATCAGCTCTAACAAACTCAAAACCAGAACTGGAGTGAAGAAGAAAGTGACTCTAACAAGCTCGAAATCTGAGTCATAGAAAGAAGGAAGGATAGTCTTACTTTTCAGAATTTCAAGCCTTCCATATTTTGTAATTTTTGCTAACTTTCATTTCATGGGCAGTTGGTTGCTATACCATGGACCCGCAACAAACCAGACAGTCTAATCCTGGTTTGACTGTATTTTCAATTTCTGTCTTAGAATATAAAGAATGAAAGCCTGTCGGACTGTTTAAACCTGACAGGTATTAGATTAGGTAGAGAAGTTATGAGACCAACTATTTAATCTGGTCTCATGGAGGAATAAGGGTAGCATTAGATAGATTTGTTTTCCTATTTGCAAAATAAAATGTTGAACAAGAGTTTGCCAGTCCAAGTGCACTCAAAAGAAGAGAAAATTCTAGGACAATAGGAATGGGTAGGTAGAAATGTTGTTTTGAAGAAATGACAGTTTTAAGGTTGCTGCAAAGGTTATCAGATCAAAAGAAAAGCTACCACCCAATGGAAAGACACTGGTCTGTGAAACCAGAGATTACTGAGGTTCTGGACACCTAAAGGGCAAGTTGTCCTCCCCAAGTGGAGCCACTGTTAGCCACACATAAATTCTGATATACCAAATGGTGGCTAAGTTTGTTTTTGAGCCTTCAAGGAATGCATTTCCTCTGAAAACACATCATCCTTGAAGCCTCCTTGTGCCTTTGTCCTTTGAGAAATCCTCACTCTTGTTCCTAGTTTAAGAGCCTCTCTGTTATAAAGAAGAATGCCCAAAAGGCCTTTTTCCCCCATATTTCATCCCTTTTAAACCTCTGTTTCCCTCTCCTTTCCTTCCCCTTGTTTCTCTAAATTATCCCAAAATCCCCTTTAAATCCTACACACACCCCCCGTTGGGTTTAAAACCCCCTATTCCCTTTATCGAAACCTTTCCCTGGCCTTAAATTGCATTAAAAAAGGCTGAAAACCCAATTTGAACAAATATCAGGCCTAGCCACCTTTCAACCCTAGCCCCAGAACCGTTTCCCCCACATGACCCAGCGCCAAGACCAGGCGCTTATCGAAAATATATATTGGGAGCTTTGTGAGTCGTCGATCTATACAGATCGGACGGTCATCACAAGCTCCACAGCGTCCGACGCCCACCCCTTTCACCAACCCGATCACATATCCACCGTTCGTTTAATATGCAAATCAACGGTCAGTAACTCATCCACCCCGGTGGTCCCTATGCCAAACACTATGCAGAAAACCACCGGTTTCTATCGCACTGCCTTTGGAGGAATGGTGGTAAGTTTTGTTTGGCAGAGATTCCATTCATCACATGACACATGGCTCCGCGCACTATTCAGAAACCGCCCCCCATTGTGCATTAAAGTTCGTGCATAGATCCGGCGCGATATTGTCTTACACCGTCCGATCTGTGGCTAGCCATCCGACGGTGTTCACGCCCCCAAGATGCTCGGGCGATAACTGAGGTAGACGCTACCCCTAGTCCACCATCCCCTTCGACACAGTATCAGCCGTCGATCTCCTCCTGAGATCGGGCAATCAAGATTAAACACATGTCCTGTCATTGACCGGCTTCCGCCATGTCACCATCCCACATGTTTTTGTCGCATTTTCACCCGTCCCTTTATATATTCCATTCTAAGGTCAAATTCTAAGGTTCTGCATTTAAATTTCCATTCTTGCCATCTTTGACTGCATCTCCCACTAATCCACTACGTCCCTCCACAGTATCATCGGCATTCATTGTCCTCGTCCATGCCACGCTGCCATTTTCACAGTCATCCACACCACCCTCCCCATGCATGTTTTCTTAACGTGTTTTCATGTTTTGCAAGGTTACATGGAAGCGGAAAACTGCCATGGTTCATATGCACTATGGTAGTGACACAGTGCACAGAAGAGGCTGCATTAAGAGCCTGATATTACAGGAAAACGCCTGGGAGGTGCCTGCTACATAGATTTAATCAAAGGACAGAGTTAAAACTCTGTAAAATCTCTCCGGCACCATTAAAGCTCAGATTGCATAGACAAAGACAATCACAGGAGCGGAAAAGTGTATCAGAAAAAGGTTAAAGGACTTAAAAATCCTAAACGTCAAATATTAAGAGGCTTACTCCTGATCGACACAGTTATTAGTTTTGGCAGAAAGTCGAAGACCTGACAGTGCATTGATTACACCACATAAGAGAAATCTGCATCAGTACATAAACATTTCGGGAAATCAGCAAAAGGAGGCATGAACAAAGCTAATACAGGATTGAGTACAAAAGAGACAGAACAATGATTTCACCAGGGAAGTTACTGCATATTGTGAGAAGCTGTTATTTGGAGGTATGTGAGTCCTCATAGCCCATCCTTCACTTAATTCAAATAAAGAAGATACAATACCTCTCCAGATGTTTTCCTTCTCAAGAACACCCTACGGGTGATTGCTGTCATGTCAAAATAGCCTCAAACGAGCTACAGAGTTATGGATCCTGTCAAGAATTAAATGAAATATTTAAGACACAACATGGAGCATTCAAAACACCTTCTTCGATCTCTGATGTTCATCAAAACTATCCACACCTACTTTCCTCATTTTCCCTATAAAGACTCTTCAAAGTCTCATTGTAAAAGGTTGGTATTTTGTGATTTCTAAAGTAATACATATTGTTGCTTTGAACAAGCTTTGGTGTTTTGAAAGAGTGTGAAGATATGTGTTTTTCTGTTGATGAAGGAGGCAAGACCATCAGATCCCTGAGCCTGGTTTTTGTGAAGTGCTTCTTATAGTCAATGTTATTTCTTGTGTTTCCACTTTGTTCCATCATGTTTTGCCTACAGTAGGATAAAAAGTTTAGGTAGAGAAATGTAAAATTAGAAGCACCTCTCACCTGTTTATCCTTCACTATTTATATGTTTTCTGCTACTGAATGTGACAGGGAAGTCTAATAGCTCTCTTTATATTCAGTTTGTTTTACTTCATAAATGGTTAATTTAGTTGTGTTAAATACTGTTTAGGCGTTCCCTCTTTCTTTACCACTGAATATTGTATCTGGAGTCTACCTTTGATTATTAATGCTTGCAGTTTGATAGTGAGGTTTTGTCTCAATCATACCCTCTGTTCCTTATTGTTATCATTGTGTTAAAGGCCCCTATAATTGCAGTCCTAGATGTCTAAGGCATTCCCTCTTCTTTGAGTGCAATTGTATGTCTTTGTTAATTAAGCTCTCAAAGGTGAAATTGTAGGAGGAAATAGGGCGTTCCCCGAATCCTATAACTCATCCTGAGGGTCTAGTCTGCATTTCTCTTTTCTTTGAGTTTTATATTGATTAAGTCCAAAGCAGTGAGCTTACTGGAGGAAATAGGGCATTCCCCGAATCCTTTAAGCCATTGTGAAAGGGTTTGGTTTGTTGTTCACTCTTAGTCCTTAATGTCCATGCCATTTCACCTATATTATTCAACAGATCCTTGACTAAGTTAGATTTTCCCTCTGGTTTCCCTTCCTTATCAGTCAGAACTATTTGGACTTCACATGACTCCATTTCCCAATGGCTTGTAGATTCCCATGCTCTATCTATACCGCATGAAACATAATTGTCCAACCAAACAAAAAAAAACAACCTTGAACCCCATAACTAGCCTAAAATCAACTTCTAAGATTTTCAAGATACATCTTTATAAACATATTGAGAGATCCCTCTCTGAGACTAGGAGGGCTAGATCCTAGAGCTCTGAAGTTTGGTTCGCATCTTGCCTTGTCTTTTGGTAAGCCAATATATCAAAACATAGGACCTAATAACCACACAAGACTCCACTAGCCCTAGTAGCCCTATTACTCCTCTAGATCTCCAAATTTCCTTAAAATTGTGTTAACCAGCCTTGAAGAAGTTCAGAAACCTAGTCCGCTATTATAGAAATCACTGTGAGAGGAAAAATATTGAAAAATAGTCCTAAAAACCTCAGCCTCTCTAAATTTTGGAAACTAAAATCTGGCTTCACATAGGGTCAATACTAGATCCCATCCAGATCCTAACCCTCCTACCATAGTTGACAATCCAGAGAATATTTTGTGGCAAACTTCTAGATCTGGAAATCCAACTACTGATAAGACCATCCTAAGAACAAGATCTGTCCCTGAAAATCTCACAGTCTTGAAAAAAAACTCACTTTGACTTACCTCACACAAAGAACCTATTCAGAAATAAGTCTCAAAGTGATTTAAACGAAGCTGATTTTGAAACCACAGATTTGCAACAAAGATTTAGTAGAGAAGCTTCACCTTCTACTCCACCTGATTCTCAGCTTCTCCATCATTTCAGCTCCTTCCATAACAGATCTAATCATCATTAATTTGTTGGCCCAAGTGTTTCTTCTACTCCTATCCACACATCCACTATTCAAAACACTCAATTTCAGCCCACTTTCCCTCTAGTAAATCCACCTCTTGTAAATCCCCCATTATTTCCTATCATGGCAACATGGTATTCTCCACTTGTGTGACCACAACCTCTGGTTCCCTTACCCAATTATTACCAATCCAAAATTCCCCATTTCTCTGGAAATGAACCTACTGTTGCCCAACAACATGTAGATAAAATGAATGATGCTTTTGATTACATGGAAATAAAAGAAGAGACTATTAAGATGAGAATTTTTGCTCAAAGCTTACGAAGAGAAGCCAAGAAATGGTTTAAGGGCTTAGATCCTCACAACATAAATGATCTCCCTTATTTGTATCAAACATTCATAAAAAAATGGGAAATTAGGAAGAACCCTCTCCAAATGCTTTCAGAATATACCAACCTCAAAAGAAACATTAGGGAAAGTGTCCAAGATTGTTGCACTAGATTCAACAGTATTTATAATGCACTTCCCCCAGACATGAAACCTCCATTAGGCTTATCCTTGGCTAAATTTCCAGAGGACTTTGATCCTGAAATGGCCTACCAGCTAAGAGAAAGAGACCACTCAACTTTAGAAGATATGCAGAGGGGAGCCTTAAGTGTAGAAGCAAATCTGATTGAGAAAAGAGATAGGTTAAGAGAAGAGAAAAGAGTTACATACAGGGATGATAAAATGGCATCAACCTCATCATTAGATACTAAAAGTTATAAATTAGTGAAGTTAATGGAGAGAATTCTTGAAAAGATAAATCTGAAAGATAGAGTGCCTCCTAGAGAAAACCAAAACAACCCCCAAAACAAAAATAGAAACCCAAATTTAAGAAGATACCCTAATCAAGATAGGAAAAGAGATAATGACCAACATATTATGCCTCCCTTTCAACAAAACTATGTTGATCAAGAAGAAGAAAGGGATGTTGAAAGGTTGGAAGAAAATCATGTAAACTTGATAGGATTTGACAGTGAGACATATGTTTTTCTCACTGAAGAAAAACAAAGATTCTTCTGTTCAGAAAAAATTGAAAACAACCATGAAGATTCTGAAGATTATAGATTGGGGTTTGAAAATTAAATCATGGAGGTACACAAAAAATATAATCTTAGAAGCAAAGGTAACCCATAAATTCCAAATGAAAAAAACACTAGTACTAGGAAAACTTCAGAAAATCAGCCTAAAAAGACAGCCAGTAACACCAACACTGTGGCCAAGAAAAATGATCTAAATAAAGGCAAAAAAAGCCAGCAAAGTGTTGAAAAAAGCTTCCCTAGTACTTCTGCTAGTGGCCCTGACAAATCTGTCCCAAATAACAGTCCAAATAAAGTTCAGCAAATCATAATTTCTGAAAGAGTTGTAAATGAAAAAACAGATGTAAATATGTCAAGAAAAATAGTTCCTTTCAACCTTGAAGGGGAAAATGCCAAGATCAAAATCACCATACCCTTAGCTGAACTAGTAACTTAGGATGTATATAAAAATAAAGTTCTGAAAGCTTTGAATATAGGAAGTGACACTGATACTTTAAACTTGACAGATGATAAACTAGAATTATTGTTTGGTCTTGAAGTTGAAGGAAAATACCAAGAAGGGGTTGTCCCTCCCTTCTATGTCAGCCTGAATATACATAACAAAATCTTTCACAATGCCATGATAGACTCAGGTGCTTCTCACAATATTATGCCCAAAGTAGTAATGGAAAGCCTAGGCTTAGAAATCACTAAACCATATAAGGACCTATATTCGTTTGATTCAAGCAGGGTCAAATGCTTAGGCCTAATCAAATATTTGTGTGTCAACTTGCCACAAATTCCTGCTAGGAGTCTAGTGATGGACATAGTAGTCGCTGACATTCCCCCAAAGTATGACATTCTTTTATCAAGATCATGGGGAACCAAACTTCAGGGGAGCCTTCAAATGGACATGTCTTATGCCACCATCCCAGTATTTAACCAAACTAGAAGATTATACAGGGAATCCCACATGAAATACATGGTGAGAAATATAGATAGACAAAAAAATTCTCCTATCTACTCCATCCATTCAAATTTGGATTCCTTTATCTTATATAATTAGGATGAAATCAACCAACAAGAAAAGGAAAAAAAAGAAGAATTTAGTCTACCAGAACAATCAAATCTACCATCAACTCAAGAAAAGAACAGTTTAGACTTTAGCAGCCTTGAACAACAGAAAGAAAAAGAAAATGAGATTGAAATACCTTGGAAAATAAACTTTGATGGCTCTTGTAGCAAATTAAGTTCAAGGGCTAGTGTATGGATACAGAACAAAAACAAAGGATTTTCCTATAAAATGTATTTTCCATGCACAAATAACATTGCTGAATATGAAGCCCTCCTTATTGGCCTACACTTACTCAAATATTTAGGAGCTAAAAGAATATCAGTCAAAGGGGATTCTGAGCTAATTATCAGACAGATTAAAGGGGAGTATTCAATAAAAAGCCAAAAACTCAGAGAATATAAAAATGCTGCCCTTGATCTCCTAAAAACCTTTGAAAATATGAACTCATTTTCATCCCAAGAGCTCAAAATCATCTAGCAAATCAACTTGCCTTTGCTACTAGTAATTTCCAAATACCACAGATAAATGAACAATTCAATATAAAGGTAAACAACAGGCGTGCAATACCTGACAATGAAGATCATTGGAAAGTGTTTGAAGGAGACAAACACATAGATGATTTTCTACAATCAAAGAATGACTTTTCCATATCAACATCTACTTCAAGCCATGAAGAAAACTATTTAAATGAAGAACAAATCCCTGAAATAGAGCTGTCCTTTTCTGCTGATATAAACCATTTTGAACATCCTTTTAGAGCAGAAATAGTTGAAAATACAGATCAAAAAGACATGGAAGTTTTACAATGTAAAAATGATACAATTCCGAGAGGTCTTGCACCATTAGAACAACTGTTTGACTTCAATGATGTAGCCAAAGAACCAAGAATGGATCCTATAGAAAAAAACATAGAAGAACATAACATAGGCAGCCTAGTAGAACCCAAAATTATCAAGCTATCTAGCACTCTTCCAGCTCATATCAAACAGCAATACATAGAACTTTTCAAATAATTTAGAGATTTTTTTGCATGGGGATACAAGGATCTAAAATCATATGATACCGGCATCATTCAACACAAAATTCCTCTTAAGGAAAATCAGAAACCTTTCAAACAAAAACTCGGAAGGATAAACCCTATTTTATTGCCTTTAGTTGAGAAAGAGATTAAGAAAATGTATGATGATGGGATCATAGTTCCCCTCAGGTATTCAGAATGGATTTCAAACTTAGTATTTGATAGGAAAAAGACTGGGGAAATCAGGCTTTGCATTGATTTCAGAAATCTAAATAGAGCCTCCCTTAAAGATAACTATCCCTTGCCAAAAATGGATCATATACTTCAAAGGGTGGTTGGGTCTAAAATAATTTCACTATTGGATGGGTTCTGAAGTTACAATCAGGTGTTAGTACTCCCAAGTGATCAAAATAAGACTTTTTTTACTACACCTTGGGGTACATTCATGTATGTCAAAATGCCATTTGGTTTAATGAATGCAGGCCCACCTTCCATAGGGCCATGGACATACCCTTCTCAGAAGAAATAGGCTATTTTATAAACATTTACCTTGATGACATTACTGTTTTCTCCAAAACTAATGAGGAACACTTGATTCATTTAAGAAAAGTTTTTGAGAAATGTAGGAAATATGGCTTATCTTTGAATCCCAAAAAGAAACTCTTTGGTCTCCAAGAAGGAAAGCTTCTTGGCCACATAATTTATGAAGACAGAATCAAAGTAGACCCTAAAAGGATTGATGGCATATTGAAAATCAGCCATCCTAGAAACCTCAAAGAAATACAATCTTTCATTGGGAAGATAAATTTTTTAAGGGGATTCATCTCCAACCTTGCTGAGCTATTAAGAAATATCATAAACATGCTTAAGAAAGAAATATGTGTTAAATGGACAACACAAGGTAAACAATCATTTGAACTAGTGAAACAAGCTCTTACTCAAACACCGGTTCTCATAATTCCTTATTTCACCGAAGATTTTTATATATTTTCCTTTGCATCTGAACATACAATAGTTGCAGTGTTACTGCAAAAGAATAACATGGGGCATGAAAAACCTATATCTTTTTTTAGTAGGGCCTTAAGAGATGCTCCACTCAAGTATAACATCATGGAGAAACAAGCCTTAGCCTTGGTAAAAGCATTGAAAGACTTTCGAGTATACATCTTACATTCTCACATCATTGTTTTTGTCCCACACACTGTTGTCAAGGATTTTCTTAGTCAAGACCCTGATGGTAAAAGGGGAAAATGGATTTCTATTATTATAGAATATGACTTAGAAATCATGCCTACCAAACTAATCAAAGGGCAGGGATTAGCAAAACTCATGGCTGAATCAAAATTCCAAGCACTAGATATGAATATGGTTGATGTCTTAGAAGAAACTGAAGAATTCACAGCTCCGTTTATTGAAGAAACTTTTGTGAATTCACCTTGGTATGCTGATATCATATACATGATGCTTTATCTGAATACCCCTCCCTCTCTGTTTAAAACTAAAGCTAGATTCTTGAAACAGAGGGCTTTAAATTATTGCATATTAGATGGGGTTTTATATTGGAAGAATATTGTTGGAATATCGCTTAAATGTTTGCTTGAGATTGATGAAAAAAGAATAATGCATGAGCTGCATGAGGGAGAATGTGGAGGACATCTTTACTGGAAGACTACAGCAAATAAAATCCTCAGATCTGGTTACTATTGGCCCACCCTTTTCCCAGACACTCAGAAAATTGTCATGTCTTTCCATAAGTGTCAAATTTTTGATGGAAAGAGAAAACTCCTACCTTTACCTTTACATACCATTAGTGTTGAGGCTCCTTTCCAACAATGGGGTTTGGAATTCATTGGGTAAATTCACCCATCTTCATCAACCCAACATAAATGGATCCTCACTGCCACTGATTATTTTACCAAGTGGATAGAAGTCATACCTTCTAGGAATGCTACTGACTCTGTCATTATCAAGTTCCTTGAAACAAACATACTATCCAGATTTGGTTGTCTTAGAAAAATTATCACAGACAATGTTTCTGCCTTCAAATCTAAAATAATGATTGACTTATACCATAAGTATCATATTACTTTGGGTCATTCCACTGCCTACTATCCTCAAGGAAATGGATTAGCTGAATCCTCCAACAAAAGCCTTGTCAATATTGTCAAAAAACTGTTGGAGCAGAATAAAAAATCATGGCATAGTAAGCTTATTCATGCTTTATGGGCTAATAGATTAACCACAAAAAAATCAATAAAAATGTCCCCCTATCAGCTGGTTTATGGCATGGATGCAATCTTCCCAACCTCTCTAGGAGTTCCAGTCATGAAACTCCTCCAAGAAGTACAAACTGAAGAAAATGATATGTAGAGAAGGATAAATCAGACCATTCATTTACAGCAGTCCAGAGAGGAAGTGTACAAGAGAACACAAACAATCCAAGAAAGCATCAAGAAGTTATTTGACAAAAGGACTAAAGAAAATTATTTCCAAGTTGGAAATATAGTTCTAAAGTGGGATTCTAGAAGGGAAGAGAAGGGAAAACATGGAAAATTTGAGAATCTGTGGAAAGGGCCCTACATTATTCATTCTATCAGGGGTCATAATGCATTCTTTCTACAAGAGCTAAATGGAGAAGATTTATTTGGAGGTCCTGTCAATGGCAGGATGCTGAAGCATTACTTCTGTCAAGAGTCCTGAATTCAAAGTTTTTATTCATTGTACATAACCCAGTTGAAAAGAAATCATGAAAAATACAAAAAAAATAAAAGAAAAGAAAAAGAGGGCATATTTAAAAGAGGTACAACCCCATACCAAAAAAAGAGAATTTTCTGAAAGTGAGCAAATCTAAGTGCCTCTAGTGATTAAAAAATGATATATTGTTCAGTCGTCTTCCCTAATCATGGTTGAACATACTTTAAATTCATGTTGATAAGTTAGTAGAAGCACATATTGATAAGATTTTTCAGATTTGACTTATCAGTAGAATAGATTAGGATAGAAGGGAAATGGTTCTAATAAGCTCAAAATATGAACCAAGAAAAGGAAAAAGATAGCTCTAAATAGATCAAAACCAGAGCTAGGAAAAGAATATAAGGATGTTTATAATTTTTAGATCTTAAGCCTTCACAATTTTGTTTTATTTTTCTGCAAATAAAGTCTATGTGCAGCTTGTACATAAAGCCATAGACACCATAGAAAATCAGACTGCTTAATCTTGATTTAGCTATGTTTTAAATTTCTGTTTTAGAATATAGAGAATGCAGATCTATGAACAGCCTAATCTTGACAGATAGATAGTTAGGTAGAGAAATAAAGAGTTCAACAGTTTAATCCGGACTCTTGGAAGAAATAAGGATAGGATTAGATAGTTTATTTTTGTTTTCAAAATAAAATGTCAAAGGGTTTTTTAGTCCAAATGCACTCACAGAAGAGAAAATTCTAGGACAAGTAGGTGTGGGTAGGTAGAGGTGTTGTCTTAAAGAGTTTTTCGTACTGCAGGTCATTGAAGAATTGTCAAAATACAAAGAAAATCAACAAGAAAACAAATAAATTATGCCCAATGGATAAAGCATTGATCTGTTGAAACTCAGAAATTTCATAAACTGAGGTTCTGGACACCTAAAAGGACAATTGTCCTCCCCAAGTGGAGCCACTATTAGTCATTAATAATTTTGATCTTATCCAAAGATGACTAAGTTGACAATCCCAGATTTCTAGAAACAATATTGTAGAAACATTGTGAGTTATAGAAATCTCACAACCTTCATTATCCTAAGTCTATCAATTCACTGAATATCTTCACTTAAATCCTCCAAGTAACTCTGTTGTTTCCAAAGAAAAACTGTTTTCTAAGGCCCTATTTCCATCATTTCATTTCCCCATCTCATCTTCACAACTGCCTCCATTTCACCCATTTTTACCTATTTTTTTCCTATCCTTTGTCAGATTTTTCCCCTAAAAAAACCCCCTTTTCTCCCTCATCTACCCTCATTTTCTCATAAAAACCTTTTAAACCTGTAAAAAAACCCCTTTTTTATGGTTTAAAACATCCCTCTTTACCTATCGAAAACCTTAAAAGGCCTAAAAACCCTCTTTTAAGCCTATTTTCGACCTTTTATAAATATGCCCTAAGCCCTTGAGGGCTTAGATCCTCCACCCCCTTTGCTCATATGGCCAAAAGCCTGAGACCTTCCACTAAAAGCCTCTAAAAGCCAAAAAACCTTCTTTTTAGCCTATTACCCACCCATGTTTGAATTAAGGCATTAAGCCCTTTTTCAGTTTTTAAGCCCTCAGCTCTCCTTCCCCATATGACTATAAACCGCGACCACCCACTGTCCTTAAACCTTTTCCTCACCCTAGCCTGGGTTCCCTCTGACTTCCATAAGACCAAGTTTTTCCGCTGCTTTTTTAAAGCTCCTTTCCCCTTTATAATCTAAGCCCCCACCACTTTCTATTCATATAACCTAGGGCATGACCATATCCTCTCCCCCTAACCCCCAGTCCTATCCCCTCCGCACAAGACCAAACCCCTTGCCTTAACCCCCTTTCCCTTTTTCCTCCATATGCCCCGGCCCTGAAACCAAGCACTTAAAACTTGGCCCTCATTCAACTCCACCCTCCCTTTCCGCTCCCCAACCTTTCCGCTACCCGACAAACTTGTCACATCACCTCCGGTCCCACTACTCTACCGCCCATCCAATCTCTGCCTACCACCTGTATCCCACTCCCATCCACCAAAGTTGCACCCCAGCTTTCGGTTTCCACCCACGCAGTCGATCTCACTCCTTGAGATCTGACGACGCAGATTCAATATCACGTGATTTTTTCTGCCAGGGGTTAATGACCATTTTTCACACGAAAAAAGTTTTTTTTCTCAAGACACGCATCCAAATCTGATTGGAATCATGTTCCCTCGGAGAAAAACCACAAATCACCCATTGCTAATGCGAATACCACTAAGGTATTCACCAAAACCGCCTTCTTCAGTTTTTCGCGCCATAATTTAAATTTTATCCTCCCCACGCCAGTTCTCGCCATGGAACCCCTTCCCTATGCTTCTCCCTCCCTCTGCAGCACTCCTCCAACTGCCATACGCCCTCATAAACCTCTGAAAATAATTTTGACCACAATCTGGCAGGTTTTAAGCTAAATTTGTGTTTTTTTATTGCAGGTTTAATGGAAGTTTAGGCTCGAAAGCCCTCCCACACTCAAATAAATGGAAATAAACCTCTGGATGATGATCTGAGAGGAAAAATAGCTGAATAAAGGGGACAAAAGTCGGTGTATAAAGGATTAATCAATGACTCATGATCATCAATTAATCAGAGAACCCTCCGACACATACGAAAAAGAAACCCCCGCACACAAACAAGAACGCACAGTCAAGAAAAATGATTGGAAGAAAAGTAGCAATGAAGTGATGGAGACCAAAAGGATTAAAGGATTAAAACAAATATTAAGGATAAAAGCAAAGGATAACGATAAACAATAAGGAGATAAAACAGTTGTTTAGAAGCAGAAACAGAGAAAGACAACAAGGAAGGTTAATTAAAGGTTAAGGTTGTTAAAGCATAGATTAGCCTTTCAAGAAGCAATCATTAAAGACAGAAACTCTGAATTCAAAGAAATAACGAATGAATAACTGTTTAAAAAGCATTATCAGGCCTAAAACATAGTTATTGATAATATCAAGGAAAAGTTAGGATAATTATAACCTCGAACACATTAAAAGGGAGCAATTATTTCATTTGATAAATATAACTGCCACCTGTGGCATAATTTCTTTCCTAAAGGGAAAATTGGCATTTATTACAAAGTCAGAAGATATTTTAAGCTGTCAAAACAGTTATTGTAAAGATAAAGATAGGCCTCAAAGTAAAACTTTTCACCTATATTTCCTTAAGAAGTTAAGACAAAGTTATTAAACAGAGAAGTAGTTGCACACATGTTCCCACCTTATGCCTTGCATGGTTTTTAAGGTCATGAATGAATTTACTATGTAATTAATAACATTTGGACCCTATATCAGTTCCACCTCCTCATTTTCAGCATAAATACTTCATTCAAACTCATTATTTTCGGGGCATTTTGATGATTCTTTGAAGTAATACATAGTTCTACTGAAGTTGAAAGAAAATTGATGTTTTGGAACCTGTAGATGTTTTTGACCTGTTTGTTGATGGAGAAAGCTCTATCATTGGATCCCTGAGCTTGGATGTTGGTGAATTATTCTAATCTGTTATTGTTTTTCCTGTTTTCCATTCTATTTCATCATTTCTTACTACAATGGAGTAAAAATTTTAGACTAAGAAATGCCTTTTGAAAGCACCTTAGTTCTGTTTACTCTTCACTGTCTTAATGTTTTCTTCTGCTGAGGAATTCTAGAGAATTCTTAATTGTTCTCTTGAAACCTTATGCTTGTTTATTTCAGAAATAGTTCAAACAATTTGTCTCAAGAATGATTTAAGGTTTTCCCTGCTTACTTGCTACCTCTTGAAAACTGTTTCTAAAGTCTCCCTTTAAAGTACCATTGTTTACAGTCTGCCAAAAAGGTCTCTTTTGATCATACCCTTTGTTCTTGCTGAGATAATTTCTTTAAAGGTATTTATAGCTGTAATCAAAGATGTCTAGGAGTTCCCTCTTCTATGAATGTAGTTATTTGTGAATCTTAAATGTTTTCTTATCCTTGAAAGAGAAATCTTTGGATGAAATAGAGCATTCCTCGACACCTAGATTTCATTTGAAAAGTTTTTTCTTGAAATTGTTATCTGTTGAAGTGTGGTTTCTAGAATTTATGGTTAGTCCTATCTATGGAATGCCTCTTCATGTTCTGATAATTTTTTAAGTCCCTTTGTTAAGAAGTACATATAATTAAGGATTCTTAATTGCCCTTAGTTATACTTTTCATTCTAAACCCTTAATGTTCATTTCATTTCACCTGAAATACTTTGTAAATCCACTAGCCAAGTTATATTTTCCCTTTGATATCCCTGATTCATCTACAAACCTGTTACAAACTTCCATTTGACTCCATTTCCTAGTGAATTAGAGATTTCCCTTTTCTATCTATGCTGCCTAGATCATCATGTCACACCAAACAATCAAACAAACTCATGCTTAATAACTAGCCTAAAATCAACCTTTTACAAGCAAACAAGTCATATCTTTGCAAAAAATTGAGAGATCCCTCTCTGAGACTAGGAAGGCTAGGTCCTAGAACTCTAAAGGCTAGTTTTGATGTTGCCTTGTCACTTGGTATGCCAATATTTCAAATGACAGGACTCCAACATACAACAACCTATATTTGGAATCATTTATTCACAAGTTGGTTTAATATTTTATGGGATGTCACAACCACCACCCGGTTATACCTATCAAATGAATCCGAGTTATCTTAATTTGGGTTATAAAATTGGTGGACAGACCCCTTGGCAGCCACATGCAGAAATTCCTCAAACTTTATTTCAGCAAGTATCATATCTAGGTTTTGGTCAACATAATCCTCAAGCGTTTTCTTTTCAAAAGAACCCCTATCTGGGTTACCAGTAGCAGACTCCTTATGTTGGTTCTCAAAGACCTATTTCTCAAGAAATTCCATCTTACCATAGCTATGCTCAACCTAACCTTAATAGATAGTTGCCCTTTGTTGCAACATTAAATTTACCAGATTTAAATTGGCTAATTAATGATCCAATCAACTATTCTCCTTGGTGGCCAGTGATACCCCAAAAATTACCCTCGGATATTCCTAAGTTCAATGGAAACCTTGGAGAAGATCCGCCGACTCATGTTATGACTTATCATTTATGGTGTTCATCAAACTCCCTGAATGATGATTCTGTTCGACTATGTCTTTTCCACAGTACGCTCACAGGTCCAGCTGAAAAATGGTATATTGAATTACCTACAGCTTCTTTTGATGATTTCATAGCCCTAGCTATTGTATTTTTGACTCATTCCCAGTTACCCATCCGATATGAAACTGGAATGGAACTCTTGACCAATTTCAAACAGACTAATGGTACTCACATCTCTGATCATATTCATGAGTGGCATCGTTGTCGTAGAATGGTTAAGACATTTGTTCTGGATCAACTCCTTGCTGAATGATTCATTAAGTCCTTGTTTCCATCTATAATTGAGGATGTGGATAAGGGTGGCGTTGTCACAAAAGAGAAATTTATCGCTCGTGCCCAATATTTAGACTTGATTTATACTCAGTCCGGCACGCTCTATGAAAAAATTCCTAATGCACTAAGATCTAATTTTACTGTTCCTCCTCAATTAAAGGACTCTCATGCCAGAGACGGCTTCATTTGTACTGCAAGAACACATCACACTACTGCATCTGATCTTGCTCCTACTTCCAAAATTAATGCCATGTCATTTGACAAAGGAAAAAGTGACAAGCAACCCGAGAGTTATAAAAAGGGGAAATCTAAGAAAAAGCAAACTTCTAACCCATAGGAAAAGGTCATCTGATCAATTGTCTGAACCTAGGAAACCTCGTTATCGATGCATAATCTGTAATGATGAAAATTTTATTAGGGATTTTACTCACTGCGCTAAAGTCTCAAAAATCATTAAGACTTCCCATGCATTAGCTGTGTTGATAGACCCATTTCCAAATCTGGACACAAATATGGTTGCTACAGATCCATATCCCAGTTCCCAAGTACTAATGTTATCTGTCACAAAACCTTCAAAAGATATTTTGGTGTCAATGCGTAATAAATGTTATGGTAGTTAGGCCACTGATCAACCTAATACCTTGAAAATGAATCCTTCTACGGAATTAGTATCGCCTACTGTTATTCATGAATTGAAAATCAAGCCGCTGAAGGGAGTAATTCACAAGTCGACATATAATCCTCGAGCTGCACAAAATTATAATATAGTTGAAGATTTGGCTCAATCCCCTTCATCTATGTCTGCTCTTGAGGTATTACAAAATTGTCCCTCCCAAAAACAGGCTTTATTGTCAGCTATTGGTGGCATTGATCCAACTGATTCTAATCTTGTCATCTTTAATCATATAGGCTATGTGCCACAATTACCAGCAGAATTGGCATTCTCTATACAAGTAAATGTTCTCAATCACCTTATTCATTGCACCATTATTGATAAGAGAGCATCTACATGCATTATGTCTCTAAATTTTTGGAAGTCACTTGGCTCGCCGTGCTTATCACAATCATCAATGACGTTGAAGCCATTTGATGGACGTACATATAAACCTTGTGGTATTATTAATAACCTGCATGTTGAACTAGGGGGGAAAACAATGAATATTGATATTAAGGTTGTTGACGGACCCCTTGACTATAATATTTTACTTGGAAGGCCATGAGTATATTCAATGACTGCAATTGTTTCTACATATTTTAGAATGATTGTCTTTCCACATAAAGGTACTATCACAGTCCTTAATCAACTATCCTTCTTTGCCTCCACTTCGCAAGTAACTGGAAGTGTTCTATTCATTCACATACCCCAATTAGAACTTCAGAACATTGTTTTAGGACTCTTAAAGGATTCCACTTTAATGGGAAACTTTTCATTACCGCTGCCCGTGACGTCAGTAGAAATTGCAAGTATAGAGACCTGCTACATGATCTCTTCCAGTCTATCTGGCTTAAGGGAGAGTACGGGTGATTCTGAAATTACTACGTTGGATGAATTTTTGCCGCCCAACCCTGTTGAGCTGGCATAACAATCAATCTATCTGGCTTGGGTGGAAAATCTGAAATCAGCGTCGCCGAGTGTTTGGGTTGATCTTTCCTTAGATTTTGTTACTCCCTCTAATCCTTTTCCTCAATTTCCTTGACAGATGAGAATATTTTTGAAGCCATGATGTCAAAATGAGAACCATGGGCAGATTATCATAATCGTACCCATCCTCTTGATTATGAAGAAAATAATCTTAGTGAACTATATCACCCAACAATCAAAAATTTCTTTTCGAATTCTTTACCGATTAATGTAATCAATTCCGAGTGAAATCTATCAAATATTGAAGAAACCATTTCTATCAATATTTCGACCAAACCTGGCATTGTAGAAAATATTCATGTCGGTGTATCTTGTTCTCCATCAGAACTCGAATCATATCACTCATTATTTCGTGAATTCCGTGATGTATTTGCTTGGTATTACAAGGAAATTCTAGACATAGATACAAGTATTGTTGAACACACTATTAATATGTATCCTAATGTCAAACCGGTGCATCAACTGCTTCGTCCTGTTCATCCAAAGAAATCTGTTGGCATTAAAACAAAAGTTGAAATCTTTTTGCGTGTTGGTTTCATATACCATGTTCCGCTAACTGAGTGGGTTTCCTATATTGTTCCTATCATGAAAAATTAAGGAACCATTAGAGTGTGCGTCGATTATCAGGATGCCAATCTTGCTTGTCCCAAAGACAACTATCCTACTCCCTTTATCAACTAGATTATTGACGATTGTGTTGGATGTGAAATGTTTTCCTTCATGGATGGATTTTTCAGTTACAATCAAATCAATATCTGCCCAGAGGATCAACATAAGAAAACATTCATCTATCCCTGGGCACATTTTATTATAGGAAACTACCGTTTCATTTAAATAACGCTCGGGAAACTTTTTTGAGCGTAACGGACTATGCTTTCAATGACATCAAGCACATTGTTCAACTGTATCTAGATGATTTACCAGCGCATTCACGAAATCAGACTGATTACCCGATGCATTTGAGGGCCATTTTCTTACACTGTCGACACTACAAAATATGTCTCAATCCACATAAATGTGTGTTTTGTGTTGGTTCTAGTCGTTTGCTTGGATTCGTAGTCTCAAAATAAGGATTTCAAATCAACCCATTGAAGGTTCAGGCCATTCTTGATTTACCTGCGCCGTCAAACTTACTTCAGATACAAAACCTTCAAGGAAAAGATAGCTTCCTAAGAAGGTTCATTCCAAACTACGCTGAAATGGCTAAAGCATTTACTCGAGTATTGAAAAAAGGGGTTCCATTCCATTGGGACCAAGTTGCGCAAGCTTCTTTTGATGTTGTTAAGGATACTCTTGTCCAAGCGTCATTAATGTATCCCCCTAATTATCAAAATTATTATTTCCTATATATTGTTGTGGCTGAAATGACCATTGCTATGGTATTGGTCCAAGTAGAAAATGGAATTGAACATCCGATATATTATTTTAGTTGTAATCTCAATGATACGGAAGTTAAATATTCATACATAGAAAATATTTCCTTGGCAGCTGTTCAAGCTGTCCAAATTTTTTTCCATTATATCCTGCTCCGAAAAACCACTATCATTTCGGATTGAAACCCCATGACTTATATCTTATCACGTAAATTTTTGGGGGGGGAATATTCAAAATGGATTGTCATTTTGCAAGAATTTGATTTGGAATTCATCAAATCCAAGTCAAAGAATTCTTTAGTTTTGGTTGAGCTTCTTTGTGACCTTCCCTCTGATACTACTAAAACTACGTCGGAACCATCAATTCCTCATGAGTCTTTGTTTTTGATCGGATCATCTGCTCCTTGGTATGGGGATTTCATCATTTATCTCCAAAATCAAACTTTTTGACCTGATACCTCTCGCTCTGAAGAACGACATATTCAATACCAAGCCAAAGATTATCTGATCATCGGCGATACTCTTTATCATCGTGGTGTTGATACCATTTTAAGGAGGTCCCTCACTCATGAGGAGGCCAAAAAAGTATTAAATGATTTTCATGCTCGGGCTTGTTGTGGACATTTATCTGGTTATGCTACCGTACAGAAGATACTCCGCGCAGGTTACTTTTGGCCTACTATTTTTTGAGACTACATCCTCACGGTCAGAAGTTGTCATGCATGCTATATTTTTTATCGTAAAATCCACAAACCGCTAGCGCCAATGCATCTTGTTGTCTCTATGGGACCATTTTCGAAATGGGAAATTGACTTCATGACTTGTAACCCTCGTTTGTCTGGGGGGAATGGTTATATTATTGTCACAGTCGACTATTTTACCAAATAGGCCGAAGCGATGCCTACATTCAACAACACAAGATATACAACTGCATTTTTTTTTATTTAATCATGTTATTGCACGGTTTGGGGCCACACAGGCTATAGTTACAGATCATGGGAAGCATTTTCGCAAGCACATGATGTCTGAATTGATTGCCAAGTTAGGATTGTCACATGATAATTATACTCCTTATTATCCACAATCAAATGGACAAGTTGAAGCTATCAACAAGATTCTAAAGCATATTCTTCAACGAATGATAGGAGTTCGTAAAAGAAATTGACATTTGATCCTGTACTCTGCCTTGTGGGCATATCAAACCTCAGTGAGAAACGCAACTGGCTTTACTCCTTTTCAATTGGTGTATGGTCTAGAAGCTATCTTATCAATCCAATGTGAAATAGCAACGTTAAAACTCACAATTGACTTGTTACCTGACACCTAATAAGAAGAAGTGCGTCTCCTTAATCTCATCCATCTTGATGAAATGCATCATGAAGCCCAATTGGTCAACAAAGCGCATAAGAGATGTATAAAGGTGCAATACGACAAAAATTTCTAGCCTCGCATTTTCTCAGAGGGCGATTTGGTCCTTCTTTATGATCAAGAAGCTGATGTAATAGGTATAGGAAAGTTTGAGCCATTATGGCATGGCCCCTATATTGTCAAAAGAGTTCTTTCTAAGGGTGCTTATGAGCTGGTTGATTATGATGGAATTCCATTTGTTCAAGACTTTAAGTTGACCTTTGATATGTTTCAGTTTTTTCTGGAATCGATGCATTTTGGTGCCTTGAAGGGGTGCTCAGGAATACCTCTAGTTGGACACCATTTCCTCTAATCCTGGGTGCCTAAACCAACAATGTTCAAAGCGGAAGGCTTTAGGAGCATGCTTACCAGGTTGGAGCCATTAGAGTTGTATTGGCCAGTGATCAGATCTCGCCGCTGGGAGGATGGTGGTATCAAAGTTACCTCTGAGGTAGATAAGATCATCGGTGATGAGGAATATATATAGAAGAGAGGCTAACTAGTGGGTATCCCCTCTGTTGTTTTTCCAAGGGAATATTCCATTGGAGGTGCATAGATCAATGAGGTGATTTCTTTGAATGAATTTTTTGAATCCATTACTGTCCAATTCTAGATGCAACCTAACTCCTTTATTTTCCTAGAGGTTGGTTATCATGTTGAAATCTCCCCCCAGTAGCCAGAGAGGGAAGGATCTATGATTGTTGATTTACTCTATATTATTCAAGAGTGTCAGTTTTTTTGCACATTTTTTGGAGAGTAGACATTAGTGAGCAGTCCATGGATGTCCGTTCCAGTAAGGTGGAAGTTGGCTTGAATGAAATTTCTGTTGGCATGAAATTTCTCTAAGGAGATGATTTGAGGGTTCCAGATGATGGTCAATCCTCTAGACACCCCATTTGCATCAACCGAAATTGCGTTACTACCTTTCCATATCTTTTTGAAGATGATTTGAAGAGTAGAGCTGAAACATTTGGTTTCTAGCATGTATAATATTGCTCGATGTTCCTCTAAAATCATTTTATTTATGATCCTATGCTTTGTGGGGTTGTTAAGACCTCTAATGTTCCATGAGATGAGCTTCATGGGATATAGTTGGAGGTGAGGGCGTAGAATCTAGTCATCTTGAGGAATCGCCCAAATTCAACCATTTGTTTCCCGATTTCTATGGTTCTCTGCAGGGATGTTTTCCTACCTCTTTTGCAGGACTCTTTTGTGAAGTAATTTGTGTTGATAAGCATGCCTCCCTGTATACCCAGGGAGGGGATTTTTTGAGCTCTGGCTAGGATTTCCTCTATTTTTTTGATTTTTTGCTCCAGGATTGATGTGTAGTCCTTATTGGTGTAGGCGTCCTCTAGCCCAACAAGATCCAAGCCTTCTAGATCTATGCTCTTTGTTTCTTCCTCCATCGATTATGGGATCAGTTCCATGATAATTTCTTTTCACTTTTTCAGACTGTTGTCCTCTGCAGCATTTTCACTGGGTGGTTTTAAGAAGGTTTCAAGCAGAAGCTTATGCTGTTGGGCCTTAGAGTATTGGGCCTGTGCAGTTGATGTACTCCCAACTTCATTTATTCGTTCAGATTCATTTTCATTTAACTGATTAAGGGTAGTGAATTTGTTGCTTGTTGTAGGTCATTTTTTATTATGATAAGGAGCAACTCTCCTCTTATGTATTTTTTTACTTGCTACCTTCGTGAATCCTTTTTCCCCATTTTTATTGGATTCCTTTTTAGTTTTAGCTTTCCTGTTTAGGGGACAGTCTCTGAAAAGATGCCCATGTTGGTGACATTTCCTACATCTAAAAGGTATATGCTCATAATCAACAGTTTGTGTCCATTCAAAATCTTCATGCATCAGACTTACCTCTCCTAGTAGCGGTTCGGCTAGGTTGAATTAGACACAGATGCGAGCATATGCTGTGTAGTAATTGATTTTGGTTTCTCTTGCAATCTTGATGAACTCTCCTAAAGCGTTTCCAATATCTCTAAGGGTGAGCTCATCCCAATAGTATTTGGGAAGAGAGTATAGTTGAATCTAGACCAGAGCCCAAGTTAGATCCCTTTTGTCTGGGTTGAAGCACTCAGTCCAAGGTCTGAGGTATAGGCCTGCAGTGTTGAAGAAATAGGGCCCTCTATCCATTATTCAGTCCTTGTCTTCAGAGCAGGTGAAGAGGATATTGAAGAAGCCTTTAGCACACAACTCCAGGTCTATGTGGCCCTTGGGTTTCTATTTCGAGGCAATCCATCCTCTCAACACTTTTTTTGTGGGCCAGAAACCCATGAACTTGCCTATCATTGCATGATATTTCATGAATTGAATTTTTCCATTGATCCGATGTGTAGGGAGTTCGATCACTATTTTCTTGGAGTCCTTTGGAATTCATGTGGCTGATTGTAGATTAGTGGCTGCTGCTACTTGTATATTATGTGCCTGCGCTATGGGTGCACCCCTGCGTTTTCTTGAGACGAGATAGAGTTGCGCTGATTGATGGTATCAGCCCCTGTCACCACCCCTGTTGGAGGCTTGTCTGTGGGGGGGGAGCAGCCACCCTCCTACTAGATTCGGTCATAGGTAAGCCTTTATATGTCAATATGAGAGGTTGTAGTAGATCAGGATGGGGGAGAAGGAATTCCGAGGGTAGCCAATTCCAGAACCAACAAACCCTAGGTCATGGAGGTTGGCCTGGTGCAGAGTTCCGCTAGGGTTTTTCCAGGACAAAATTGACTGTTAAGTCGATTTTCGTAGCATTTTTAATAGTATCAAGAATTATATATTTTTTCAACCACAATATTGATCATCTAGGAACAAAAATACTTCTGGAGTAAAAAAGAAAAATAAAAAAAAATCTCAGGGCCATCATGGGACACTTGCAAGAGACCTAGCCAATAATATTCAGGAAATGTTTAGGACAAAAGGTGGATCGTAGTGGTACCATTCACTTGTAAGCCCCCAATTTTGATGTGGTCCCAAAATTTTCCTAACGCAGCTTCAATTGACCCACATCACTAGACTCTTGAGCTCTCCCTCTTTCCAACCATACTACTCTTAAGTAAGCTAAAAATTTGACCAAGGCTAGTGTATTCATGGTACCAGGGCTCAATTTATGGTTGCGTAGCAGTATGCGAATAAAGTCAAATCCCTTGAAAAAAATTCAATGACTTCTAGGCATCCATTACCAACAAAATAAAATAAGCAATGGAAGCCCATAGCAAATCTCGTGAACCTATGAGGAAACAACATAGCGTTGATGCAGAAATAGAAGAAGAATCCAACCATCATCTACAACATAATTTCTACATGGTATGAGAGCAGGATTCACATTAGAGAAAGAATTTGAAGCTGTTTCTCAAGAGGTTCGAATTTAAATATTAGTGTTGCACAATTTCTTCAAAGCTGAGAGGATGGCCTTCAATAGACTAAGGATAGAGTATGCCTTCGAAGGCACATATAATTTTGTTAAATGGAATAATCACATGGAGGCAGTATTGGATGAAAATGGATGACTATAATACATCAAATCAAATTTCACACAACCACTGCAATATGATGCCAAAAATTATGCTCAATGGAAGAAATATGTAGCCAAAGTGAAGAGAATAATATTGGAGGGAGTACAGGATCACATTGTCTCAAATCTCCATAGAAAAGAAACTCTGGTCGTGATGTGGAAAGCACTGACATAATTGTTTGAGAATAATATTGACCATAGTAAGCTAGAGCTCAAGGATAAACTTTTAAGTATCAAGATGTAGAAGAATAACACAATTCCATAATATATGAGCAATTTTACATAGTTCTGTGATGAACTTGGTGAGGTTGTTGTTAGTGTCCCTAAACAAGACTTGGTAATCCTGTCCCTTTTGGTACTTAGAAACAGTTGGCACAGTTATCAAGATTCAGTGATTGAGAGGGATAAACTACCGAATTTGGAATGCTTATGGTATGATTTGGTACACGAGGAAATAAAGAAGAATATGAGAGATGGGACTTCACCCAAGGGTGAGGATGAAGAGAAATTTTCATTTTCTAGAAAGGAAAAGGTAGGAAATCTCAATCCAAACCAAAATATATTCAAGGGTGAAAGAATAAATATTTGTCAAAAATTAAATGCTTCCATTTTCATGAATTCAAGAACTATGCCATAAAGTTTTCACAAAAGGAAACAAATAATAAGACCTTGGGAGGAGTATCAGGTAAATCCTTGGCTTCACAGTTTGAGCTTGACTTTACTCTCATTGGATACATGGAAATCACATTGATGGGGAGTGTTTGGTACTTGGAATCAGTTGCATCATTCCACATGATGGTGAATAAATATTTTTTCAAAATCTTGGAGGAGAAGGACTTGCATATGCAAGTTGAGATGGGGGAGGACGGAAGGTACAATGAAACTGGGATTGGTACAGTCACCTTTGAGAGGTAGTTGGGCTATCCCCTAAAATTCAAGGATGGCATGTTCTTTCTGAGCCTAAAGAAAAATATCATATTTGCTGCAATTTTTGAAGACCGTGGTTATGATATGACCTTCAAAAAAGGAAATACATTGTTGAGACACATATCCTTAGGACAAGTGAAGAAAATCATGGTTCATGTCAAGAAACTGTAGAATATATATGTGGGGGATTTTGTCACATTTATCACAAAGGAAGAGGTGTAGAGACGCAATTTCGATGAAATTTTACATATAATACTTGGCCATTTGCATCATGGTGCTTTGAAGATCATGCAATAGATAACCACATGCCTCCCCAAAGGAGCACTTGAGTAGCATGATGTATGCAAAGGATTTACTTTGGGTAAGTACACAAAATACACTTTCCATGAACAGGACAACAAAGCACATGGAATAATAGAAAGGCTCCACTTTGATGTGTGTCAAACTTCCTCAACAACCTCCACTGCTAAGCACAAATATTTTTTCATTTTTATTGATGAATTATCATGAAACTGCTGGATCGTAATCATGTGGAAGAAATATGGGATGATCTCCAAGTTCATAGAATTCAAGGAATTGGTTGAGAAATAAATGGGAAATATGGTGAAGGCTCTGAGGAGCGATAATGGAGGTGAGTATGTGTTGAATGAGTTTAAAAATTTCTTTGAAAAATAAGGCATTTGATGAGAGTTGACAACACCCCACAGGCCGCAACAAAATGGGGTGGATAAGAGAAAGAGCTACAACATTGTGGTAGTAGTAAGGGCATTGTTTCATGACCAAGTCCTACCTCTGCACTTGTGGGCTGAAGCATGCAACACAACAGTATATTTTCAGAACTAGAGTCCTCATCATATTATGGGAATGATTACACTTGAATAGGCTTTCTCGAGGAGGAAGTCGGATGTGTCAGACTTCATGATTTTTGGAGCCTCTATCTACTGCCATGTTTCCAAATATGTGAGGAAGAAGGTAGAGTTGATAGCAGAGTTGGGGGTATTTTTGGGTTACACAGAAACTCCCCACAACTACCATGTGTACTTGCCATTCCTTAGAATGACAGGTATGTGAAGGGATGAAAAATTTAATGAAGAGGAGATGCGATGATCTGTTGAGATGGAGCCTCAGATCCCACAAGAAGATTATCTTTTAGCTCCAAAGGAGGAACCTCAAGAAGTTTTGGAGCAACCAAAAATTGAGGAGAAGAGAGTGGATATAGCCACTCAAGAAAAACCATCAAGATAAGGCAGGAAAATAACCAAGGAGGTTGAGAGACTTGTGAAGGATGCGAGGGAGAATGTAGGTGCTCCTTTAAATCAATGTAGGGAAAGAAAGTCAGCATATCGATACAATGAATACATGGATGTGATGACTTGTTATGAAAACAACTCCAAAATAGAAGAAAAGAGAGATCATCTCCTTAGAAATAAGCCATTTTGAGGGGGAAACCTCCTTTACATTACATAAATGAACAATTCTTGGATTATACAAATGACAAAACCTCCTTTGTATATATAGGAGTCCATGGGGTCACAATATAATCCTAGCCGACCTAACAATAATAATGTAAGGAAACAATAATAACAATATGGATACTACATGGGTACAACAATAAAAATAAGGGGGCTACACTAACAAAAATAAGGGGATACCCTATTATTATAGGGACCTAACATGCCCCTCTCATTCAGAGAAGTGTTTCCCTCAACGCTTGATTATTTATGGATGCTTCTGTATAAAATTCTCATCCTCCCATGTGGAATCTTGAACGGGTAAGTTCTTCCACCTGCTAAGATACTCTAAAATTGATCGAATTGGTATTTTTCAAGTTATTCTTTATGTTACTTTTAAGAGCTTCTTTCGCCACGATGTTGATCTTCTTGTTGTTTCATTTGATTCTGCATGAAATTTAGGTTATCCTTTGAGAATTGGAGAACTTGTTGTTGATGCTCGATGTGATCTTCCACTACTTTATCATCCATATTATCTTTTAATTTATCCTTAAAACCATCCATAGCCTCAAATTTTTCTTTTAAACCATCTATGTCATCTTTGATTACTCTTTGTAAGATTGAAATTTTTCCCACTTTAGACCGTGATTTTGATATGTCATACTACAGTTCTTCTTCTTCATGTGTCATAGTAGAGCTTTCTGAGGGCTTAACGGGTGTGGAATTATTTTTGGGAGATATTATAGAACCAATTACTAATAAAAATTCTTCAATATACCCTTGGAATCACTTCAAACTGATTTTTCAAACAATACTTATGCAAATGGAAAAAAACACACACCTTTTTCTTTCTTTTCAGGAGCTCGATATTGAAATAGAATTATCTTTGTGATTTCAAATCTTCAATATCTGCAATTTGGTCCTATAGTAGCCTTTTGAATTTTCTTTTGAATGCCATAGATTTGACCTAATTTGGTGATTTAGGTGGATATTGGTGGCCACTCACCTATTCCACTTGGGGCCCCACCATTGTCCCTTTCAGTTTTTCAGTTTCGGCATGACTTACTATTTTTAGCAGTTTTCGAGTCCTGAACTTTTGGAGCTGTTTTGAGGCCCTAAACGAAATTTTTTGGTGGAACCGGGAGCAACATGGGTCCATGGACAAATTTTTCTCACATTGAAAGTTGTATTACTCGGATAGATCTTTCTAACGAGGCATGGTGCGCATCAAAAGATTGTATGCCAAAGTTACATCCCTGGGATGTTGAAACACCAATTTACCCAAATGGGGCACATAGTTTTGGCGCTTCATCGCCTAGGGTTAGGGTTTTGGATGTTCAGGATTTTCCATTATTTCTAAATAATAAATAGGCCCTCGAGCCTCATTGTAACACAATTCAGAGGCTTGTAGCAGCCACATCTCTTCTCAGAGATAAGTTATCACCGACCTAGCTAGTTTATTTCCATTCTGTCTGTAAGTAAAATTCAGTTCTTTGATATTAATGAAATGAAGTGTTGTTTCCACTACATCTTTGTATTTATGGTTATATGTGTATTCTCTTGCGTTCCTACATAAATCCAGATTTGTGGTATCCGAGTGGTCTGCTTTTTCTCAATCCTTCTTTGCATGTCCCCAATGAGGTCGGGGTATAAGGATTTAAGGCCGATCTGGTGGAACCTTTGCAAGATCAGCCTCGCAAACCCTGACGACCACCCATGGGGGATTAAAAGAAAAATTAGGGACCAGGTTCCTATAAAAATATTGCTCGAGGAGGCCCTTGAAAAACAAAGGAACACAATGATGGATAAATTTTCCCAGATCCTTCAATGACTGCCCACTAGCGGCGCATCTGCATCCAACAGCCACTATGGAGGCACGAATCCCTTTAAGGTACAAGTAAATTTTGACATTCCCATATTTGAGGGTTAAATAGATGCAGATGTCATAGATAGATGGTTGAAACTATTAGAAGGTTATTTCTCAGTTCATGACTTTTCCGACCGAGAGAAGATTATTTTTGCACTCATCAAAGCTACCCCCCATGTCAAGGACTGGTGGGAACCCTACTATGAGAAAAAGAATGAGAAAAAACCCTCTCTTTTCTCAGTCATACCCGCTTTTAATTATTTCCAAGATGAAATCAAGGAACAATACTATCCTGTGGGCAGCTATGAGGAAAAGCACATACAATGGACCACTCTGTAGCAACGAAGGGGTCAAGATGTGTATGAGATGAATAATCTTTTCCATACCCTGTGCACAAAGTTGGCTATCAAAGATTCAGAGAAACATTTGGTGCTAAAGTATCATAGTTGTTTGCACATATACATTCAGGAGGAAATGGAGTTCCTTGACATCTCCTCGCTTGGTTTGACATACCGATATGCTGCAAAGATTGAGCAGAAATTCAAACAGAAGAAACAAGACTTTGGATCTGCGAATCAAAAGCAAGGGAAAGGTTCCCCCAAAATGCAGAACAAAGGAAAAATCCAAGGCATGGTGGCCATAGAAAACCTGTCAAATCTAGAAGAAAAGAAAAACATTGTGAAGCCAAAGAAGGACACAGGAAAGTGGTGTGAGTTCCATAAGAGCTCCACTCACAACACAATTGAGTGTCGGGCCAAGCAGACACTGTCCCTGAGATGAGGGCTTTTGAGTTAGATGCATGCTCAGACTCTAAATAAGAACATGAATAGGGGAATGACAAAGGGAAAAATATTATTCATGCGGAGCCCAATGCCATTGTTGCCACTATGAAAATCTAGAAGGAGGAACTAGAAGATCCAGAAGAGGAGGAGAGTCTCTTCCACTCCCATATGTGGGTAAAGGGTTCCTCGCTACAGTTCATTATCGACAATGGGAGACAAAAGAACCTCATTTCAGAAGACGCCATGAATAGTTTGGGCTTGTCGACCATAGCACACCCATATCCATACACCATCGGGTGGTTTCACCAAGGATGGGATCTCTGCGTCATCCAATAGTGTCACCTTCGCTATAGCATCAAGTCCTTCACAGATGAGGTATTATGTGACATTACTCCTCTTGATGTTTTTGATGTATTATTAGGCCAACCATACTTGTGGAAGCGACATGCTGTGTATGATTCATGACCTCGCACTGTTGTTGTTACTTTGGGAAATAAGTTGTACAGAATACCATAGGTACCACCACCTACTACTAACTCTTTGGTTACTGCAAAAAAATGCAGTAAGCTCATTTCCCAAACCAGGAAATTTTTTTTCTTGATGATCTGCCCCCAGGGAAAGAATAATACTATGGCCATGACCTCCAGACATGGCTCCTATGCACGACAATGAAAAATGGACAAGGTTGTGGAGGAGTATCGTGGCATCTTCACCTCACCCAAAGGGGTTCCTTTGCACTGTCAGGTCAAGCACCACATTGATCTGACCCTAGGTGCGCTGCTACCCAATGGACTAATCTATCAGTGCTCTGTTCTGGAGAATGATGAAATGAAGAGGAAGATTCAAGATCTACTGTAGATAGATGACATTCGGCCAAGTTCATCGCCTTAGGGGAGCCCTATCGTGTTGGTACAAAAGAAGAATGGGACTTGGAGACTCTGTATTGACTATCGAGCATTAAATAAAGTCACTGTTTGGAATAGGTACTCAATCCCACGAATTGATGACCTTCTGGACCAAATAAAAGGGGTGAAATATTTCATCAAGATTGACTTGAAGTCTTACTATCATTAGGTACCAATCGAACCCTACGATATGTGGAAGAATGCCTTCAAAGCCAAGGAGGGCCTTTTCAAATGGCTGGTCATGCCTTTCGAGTTGAAGAATGCTCTTGAAACCTTCATGAGGTTGATGGATGAAATCTTGCGACCATTCACCTACTCATTTGTAGTGGTGTACTTGGATGACATTTTGATCTTCAACCAGACTTGGGAAGAGCACCCCCACCACATCTGAAAAGTCCTCCAAACACTGCGGCAACACAAGTTGTGTGCCAATTTGGAAAAGTTCACTTTTTTCATGACCCAGGTTCAATATCTAGGATACATTATTGATGAAAGGGGGGTGCATGTGGATCCAACCAAGATCCAAGTCATTCGGGATTATCCAGCCCTAACCACTCTTATGGATCTTTGCAACTTTCTGGGTCTTACTAATTTCTACGATAGGTTCGTGTTGGGATTCTCTCATATCACTTGGCCCTTGAGTCAGGTCACCAAGGGAGGAGCGAAATCAAAATTATTTTGGTCAGAATCTCAAGAGAAGGCGTTCATAGAATTGAAACATCGCCTTTGTTCTGCCAAAGTGCTCACATTATCATAATTGCAACAACCGTTTGAGATCGAGACAGATGCATCTGAATATGCTACTGGGGCATTTATTACTCAATAGGGTCATCCAATGGCATATCACAGTGAGACATTTTTCAACACTGTTTGCAAGTATCCCACTTATGACAAAGAAATGTATTGCATTGTGCAGGCTTGTTGACAATGGAAGCATTACATTTTGGGGAAGGAAGAAATCATCCACATAAAACACTAGCCCCTACAGTTCATACAGACACAAGGGAAGTTGTAGAACGATCGCCATCAGAAGTGGTCCACATAGCTCCAATAGTTTCATTTGAACATCAAGTACAAGAAGGTTAGCACCGATAATGTTTCAGACTGCCTCAACCGACCACCGATCATGGCACTAACCACCGTTCCCAACTCTTGTGGATACAAGAATTCTAATTGTCTAATTTTCTAGGAGAGTGATCCAGAATTTGGCCACATATACAAGGTACTCTTGGGGGGTACACAAGTTCCAAATTTTTACCTCCAAGATTCATTGTTATGTCACCAAGGACACCTTTGTGTTCCTTCAAGTGAGCGTGCGAAGATGATATGGGAAGCACACTAAGCGCTCTATCTAACAAGATTTTCGGTCGAGAAAATAGTTTTAGTAACGTAAAAGGATTTCTATTGGCCGAACTTTCTACAGGATGTCGGGAAGTACATCAGATCCTGCACTGCTTGTGAAATTTCCAAACTGACCAGCAAGAATAAAGGCCTCTATACTCTGCTACCTACCCCTAGTCAACCTTGGGAATCCATCTCCATGGATTACATGTCGGGCCTTCCTTCTACTAAGTATGGAAATGGTTGTGTTTTTGTCGTTGTCGACAGATTCTCGAAGAAGGAAATTATGGCAGCCTGAAAGAAGAATATCACAGCAGAAGCCACTACTAAAATCTTCTTTGAAAGAGTGTGGGTGCACTTTGGGATCCCACAGTCTATCATATCATATCGGGATGGTAGGTTCCTTAGCACATTTTGGTTCAGCTTCTGGTCAATTCTGGACACCAAGCTCACCAATTCCATAACTTTCCATCACCAAACTGATGGCTAAACAGAGGTCGTCAATAGGATGATTGTACACATTTTGCGCATGTAAAATTCAAAGCATCCATGGACATGTGATGAGAGCCTCCCCTATGTATAACATAGTTATAAACAGGCTCTCCACAGCTCAACCAACCACAACCCCTTTCAGGTCGGCTTGGTATTCCAACCATTATGTCCCATTGACATAGCCATGCCATTTGTGGCTACTAAGGCCGATTCGGCTCATGTCTAGTCTGAAGATGACAAATCAAATAGCTTCATCGAGCACATTCAGCACATCTGTTAATAATTTCATGAAATATTGGATAAAGCCAATGCTAAGTACAAGCAACGACATGATCAACATCAGGTGCCACACAACTTCCAGGTGGGCGACAAAGTGTTGCTACATTTGCAAAAGGATTTCCTCACTGGACCCCATCACAAGCTTTGCCCACCCAGATATGGGTTGTACACCATCACCAAGGCTATAGGGAATAATTCTTCTGAGCTCAGTATTCCACCATTTCTTGGTTTGCACCCAATATTCAATGTGGACCGCCTTCGTCCTTACTTCCCACCTCTACTGGACACCTCTAACATTGCAATACAATTCACACCAATAGAGTTAAACCTAGACTGCATGGAATAGGCCATAATAGATTGAATCATGGACATGTAAATCAATAACACTCGCCAACAGAATATCCAACTGTATCAGGTTGTCAAACTTGGCTAACTCCTCCACCAAGGCAAGTGGTTCACCAGGGACCAAGTTCAGCAGAAGTTTCCTCATCTTAATGAGGAACTGAACGCAATGGGGACCGTTACTTAATAAGGGGGGAGGAATGATCTAGGTGAATATTGGTGGCCACCCGCCTTTTCCACTTGGGGCCCCACCATTGTATCTTTCATTTTTTTATTTTCGGCATGATTTACTATTTTTAGCACTATTTCAGGTCCTGAACTTCCAGAGCCGTTTTGAGGCCCTAAATGACTTATTTTGGGAAAAATAAGAGAAAAATGTGTCTATGGACTGATTTTGATAAAATTGAAAGCTATATTCCTTGGATAGATCTTTATAACGAGGTATGGTGTGCATAAAATGGATATCGTATGCCAAAGTTACATCCCCGAGAAGTTGAAACACCAATTTACCCAAACAGGGCCCATAGTTTTGGCGCTTCATCTCCTAGGATTAGGGTTATGGATGTTTATGGTTTTACATTATTTATAAATAATAAATAGGCCCTCCAGCCTCATTCTAACACAGTTCATAGGCCTATAGCCGCTACATCGCTTCTCAGAGATAAGCTACCAACTCCCTAGCTAGTTTATTTCCATTCTGTCTATAAACAAATTTCAGTTCTTTGATATTAATGAAATGAAGTGTTATTTCCCCTACATCTTTGTATTTATGGTTATATGTGTATTCTCTTGCATTCCTGCATAAATCTAGATTTGTGTTATCCTAGTGGTCTGCTTTTTCTCAATCCTTCTTTGCATGTCCCCAACGAGGTCGGGGTATAAGGAGTTAGGGCTCGATCTGGTGGAACCTTTGCAAGATCATCCTCGCAAACCCCAACGACCGCGTCTGGGGGATGAAAAGAAAAATGAGGGAGCAAGATATCCTATCAAAATATTGCTCGAGTAGACCTCTAAAAACAAAGGAACGCAATGATGGATAAATTTTCCCATATCCTTTAACGACTGCCCATCGGTGGTGCATCTACATCCAGCAGCCACTCTAGAGGCGCAACTCCCTTTAAGGTACAAGTAAACTTTGAAATTCCCATATTTGAGGGAAAAATAGATGTAGATGCCATAGATAGATGGTTGAATCTATTAGAAGGATATTTCTCGGTTCGTGACTTTTCCAACCAAGAGAAGATTATTTTGGCACTCCTCAAAGCTAACCCCCATGTCAAGGACTGGTGGGAAGCCTGTTGTGAGAAAAAGGATGAGACAGAACCCTCACTGTTCTCAGCTGTACCCACCTAGAATTATTTTCGAGACGCCATCAAGGAAAAATACTATCCCATGGGGAGTTATGAGGACAAGTACATACAATGGACCACTCTGTGACAACAAAGGGATCAAGATGTGCATGAGTTGACGAATTTTTTCCATACCCTACGCACAAATTTGGGTATCAAATATTTAGAGAAACATTTGGTGCCAAAGTATCATAGTTGACTACACAGATACATTCAGGAGGAAATGGAGTTCCTTGACATCTCCTCGCTTAGTACGACATACCAGTATGCTGCCAAGATTGAGCAGAAATTCAAATAGAAGAAACAAGACTTTGGATCTGCGAATCAAAAGCAAGGGAAAGGTGCCCCCAAACCGCAGAAAAAAAGGACAAAGCCAAGGCATGGTGACCTAAGACAACCTTTCAAAGCCACAAGCAAATAAAAACACCGTGAATCCAAAGGAGGACACGAGAAAGTGGTGTGAGTTCCATAAGAGCTCCACTCACAACACAAGTTAGTGTTGGGCCAAGTAGTTGCTCGTGGCTGAGATGAGGGCTTCTGAGTCAGATGCATGCTTGGACACTGAATCAGAACCTAACAAGGGGAATGAAAAAGGGAAATATATTATTGATGCAGAGCCCAACACCATTTTTTCCACTACGAAGATCCAAAAGGAGGAACCGGAAGATCCAAATGAGGAGGAGCATCTCTTCCACTCCCAGATCTGGGTAAAGGTTTCCCCGCTACAATTCATTGTTGACAATGGGAGCCAAAAGAACCTCATTTGAGTAGACACTATGAAGCTGTTGGGCTTGCCAACCACAAAACACCCACAGCCATACACCATTAGGTGGCTTCACCAAGGACGGGATCTCCACGTCAGCTAGCAATGTCGCCTTCCCTATAGCATCAAGCCCTTCACGGATGAGGTATTATGTGACATTGCTCCTCTTGATGTTTTTGATGTATTATTAGGCCAAAAATACTTGTGGAAGCGACATGATATGTATGAGTCCCAACCTCATGGTGTTATTGTTACTTTTGGGAATAAGTTTTATAGAATACCAGAGATACCACCGCCTGCTGCTATCTCCTTGGTTAGTACAAAACAATGCAATAAGCACATTTCCCAAACCAGGAAATTTTTTTTCCCAATGATCTGCCCCCAGGGCAAGAAGAATATTGTGGCCACGACCTCCAAACATGGCTCCTCTTCACGAAAACAACAAATGGACAACGTTGTGGAGAAGTACGGGGAGATCTTCACCTCACCCAATAGGGGTTCCTCTGCCTTGTGATCGGACACTGATTGATCGACCCTAGGTAGCCTGCAATATGAAGTAGGTTGTGGCCTTTGTTTCTAGATATGATGAAATCCAGAGGAAAACTCAAGAGCATCTACAGAAAAGTCATATCCAGATTTCATCAACACATGAGCTTGGGTGTGTTTGTACAGAAGAAGGATGGGACTTGGAGACTCTGTATTGACTATCGGGCACTGAACAAGATCACTGTCCGGAATAGGTACCCGATCCCACAGATTGATGACCTTCTGGACCAACTCAAAGGGGCGAAATATTTCAGCAAGATCGACTTGAAGTTTGGGTATCACTAGGTACCAATCGAACCCTCTGATGTGTGGAAGACTGCCTTCAAAGCCAAGGAGGGCCTTTTCGAATGGTTGGTCATGCCTTTCAGGTTGACGAATGCTCCCGCAACCTTCATGAAGTTGATGGACGACATCTTGTGGCCATTCACCAACTCATTTGTAGTGATGTACTTGGACGACATTCTGATCTTCAGCCAGACTTGGGAAGAGCACCTCCACCACATCTGGCAAGTCCTCCAAACACTGCGGAAACACAAGTTGTGTGCCAATTTGGAAAAGTGCACTTTTGGCATGACCCAGGTTCAATATTTGGGATGAAATATTTATGAAAGGGGGTGCATGTGGATCCAACCCTTGCTGCAAGTCCATTGAACATTGGTGACTAGCCACCACTGACAAGACTTCGTAAATTTCTAGTGTGATAATTCTCTTGTGAGTTAGTGGCATACTTCTCTCATATCACTTTGGCCCTTGAGTAAAGTCACCGAGGAGAGGGTTGAGGAAAGTATTTTTGGTGATGCTCCAAACAGGAATCTGTTCCTAGAAAATTGAAAAATCGCCTCTGTTCTGCCCCAGTGCTCACTTTACCAGACTTGCAACAGCCATTTGAGATCGAGGCAGATGCCTTTGACTATGCTATTGGGGCAGTTCTTACTCAACAGGGACATCCAGTGGCATTTCACAGTGAGACATTGTCTGACACAGTTCGCAAGTACCCCACATATGACAAAGAAATGTACTCCATTGTGCAAGCTTGTCGACAATGGAAACATTACATTTTGGGGAAGGAAACAATCATCCACACAGACCACAGGCCCTTGCAGTTCATACAGACACAAGGGAAGTTGCAGAATGATCGCCATCAGAAGTGGTCCACATATCTGCAACAGTTTCATTTGAACATCAAGTACAAGAAGGGTAACACCAATAATGTTGCAGACTACCTCAGCCGACCACCGATCGTGGCGCTCACCACCGTGCTCAACTCTTGTGGGCACGAGACTTCTGATTGGCCGCTTCTCTATGAGAGTGATTGAAATTTGGCACATCGGAAGTTTTGGGGGTACCAGTTCCAATAACCTCCAAGATCTGCATTTATGTCACTTGGACACCTTTGTTGCTTAAAGCGAGCATGCCAGTTGAGATGGAAGAGCACCTGATAAGTTTCCTGCAATTTGAGGTCAAGAAAACGATGGAAATCACAAAAGTATTTGTTGGTGGACAACTGACACATTAATGACCCATCAGGATCTCTAACATTTGTGTTCCAAATAGGTATAAAACTGAGAAGCCTCTATGCTATCTTTATTCCACAGTTGACCTTGGGAATCCATATCCATGGATTACATGTCGGGCCTGCCTTCTACAAAGCAGGGAAATGACTGTGTTTTCGTGGTCGTCGATAGATTCTCGAAGATGGCCATTATGGCGGCCTGCAAGAAGAATATCACAGCAGAAGCCACAACTAAAATCTTCTTTTAAAGAGTTTGGGTGCACTTTGGGATCCTACGGTCTATCATATCATATTTGGACAGCAGGTTCCTTAGCACATTTTTGTCTAGCCTCTGGTCAATGCTGGACACCAAGTTCACCAAGTCCATAGCCTTCCATCACCAAAATGATTGCTAGAAAAAGGCTGTCAGCGAGATGATTGTATAAATTCTACGCATGTACTATTCAAAGAATCCATGCACATGGGATGAGAGCCTCCCCTATGTACAACACAGTTATAACGGGGCTCTCCACAGCTCAACCAGCCACAGCCCTTTCAGGTGGGCTTCGTATTCCAATCACTATATCGCATTGATGTATCCATGCCATTTGAGGCTACTCAGGAAAATTCGGCTCATGTCTAGTCTGAAGCTGACAAAGCAAGCAACTTCATCGAGCACATTCAACACATCCACCAATAGGTTCATGACATATTGGATAGATCCAATGCTAAGTACAGGAAACGACATGATCCACATTGGGTGCCACACAATTTCCAGGTGGGCGACAAAGTGTGCCTACATTTGCAAAAGGATCACCTCATTGGACCCCATTGTAATCTTCGCCCGATCTGATATGGGTTGTACACCATCACTAAGGTTGTAGCAAATAATTCCTTCGAGCTCAATATTCCACCATTCCTTGGTTTTCACCTATTATTCAATTTGGACCACCTTCGTCCCTACTTCCCACCTCTACTGGACATCGCTAACATTGCATAACAACTCACACCAATAGAGTTAAACCCATACCGCATGGAACAGGCCACAATAGATTATATTATGGACATGTGAATCAAGAACACTAGCCAACATAATATCCAACTATATCAGGTTGTCAAAGATGGCCAACTCCTCCACCAAGGCAAGTGGTTCACTAGGGACCAAGTTCAGGAGAAGTTTCCTCATCTCATGGAGTGATGGAACGGGGTCCCTTAGCTGCATTTTTTATATATATTTTTGTAGTAATTATTCTAGCCCAGGGGATTTGGGGTGGGTCAAAGCCCCCAATGTATTGTAATGGGCCAAAGGGTAGACCTAGAGTCCACAAACCATGGTTTGCGAACAACAGGATAGCGCATGCTATGATGATATAAATAAATAGATAGTTTGAGTCTAGAGGTAAGTAAGAAATATTAATGTGAAGTAAGAACTATTGAGATCTGTTTTGGGTGGTATTGGGTAAGGACTCCTGCTGGTTGTGTGCGTGAAGATCCTCAGTGCTGCTATGTGCAGACCTTGCTGGTTGTGTGTGCGAGAAGTGACTTGGATTTGTAACTTGGTTTCAGATACTAATGAATGTGGAATCTGTTGAAGTATCTCTATGTTACCTAAACTTGTTGTGTTTACTATTGAAGTACCTCTGCGATATCTGACTTAGTTGCATTTGTGCCTGTGTTATATGAATTAGCTGTGATTGTGTTATTCTGTGATAATAATTATTGATGTGCATGTGGATGCGAAGGTGTTGCTAAGATATGCTTAAAAATAGTATCTTTGTTTATGTTTACATGTTGTCTATACTGTTAAGGGTTTGGTAATAATATTTCTTATGTGTAAACCTAATAGATATCAACTGGACTGCCTTAATTACCCGCTTTCTCCTAGGGTGTGGAAACCTGGTTCCAGCACCCACCCATACTAGTTCGAGTGAGACCTTGGCCTATGAGAGTGGGTCATTTTCGATAGGGCCAATAGTATAGGGGTTTTTTGGAAAACCTCAAATCCAAACCTGGGTTAGGACCCCTCAAGCCAACAAATGGTTTCGTTGTCAGGACTGAGAGCATTTGGAGAGAAATATCGGATAATGCCACGAGGCCGTTGACAACCTGAGACTGGTTGGAAAGACAGATACAGGAATTTCCCATAAAAGAGAATCGCAACACGAAGCTAACAATTGAGAATTGGAAGAACAAGTATATTTTCACAGAATTATATGAAATTTTCTTTGTTACTTTCACGCATGAGCTACAGGAGTGGCTAGCAAGGCTAGTAGAATTCTAGACATGTTGGAAAGACAATCAAGTTACACAGTGGATTCCATAATTGATTCAACAGATTCCGCATTCATTAATATCCAAAACCAAGTTAGAACTGTTTGGGGAAAATCACCCTAGAGGTTTGTTGGGTCAAAACCTCCACAGATCAGGGCATGCTATTCAGAAGGACTCACACACAACCATACTTAAATGCTAAAAACTAGATAACAACGATAGCAGAACTCACCCGTAGTCCTACGTTCGATGTAGATCCCGCGGGGTCCAAACCCCCAGCAACCCTTCTTCCTCCTTCAACCTGGAAAACAAGAAAGAACGTGCACGGAAACCTAGTTGTACAACATATATTTCTCCTAAACGTTAGTGTAATCCATGTGAAATATGATATAAACGATAATAACTGCTTAATAATCAATCTTTTCACATATACAAATAGATACTAACACAGAAGTTCAGGAACAAGATGGTTCTTCATTATTACGAACAGCATGTACAGAAATAAAGAGTGGAGAGATCACCTGAATCCTTCCACGATCTTCGAACAGACCGTCGTCCGGATCCGTCCCGCCCTTGCCTCGCTAAGATACTTTCAAGACTTGTGCACTCGAGATGGTATATAAATGGATGAACATCTCCAGGAAACAAGGGTTTCCTGTATAAATCTGGGAAAGTGCAGGAGGCACGGGGAATCATACTTGAATTGGGATTCCAACAGAGTATAATGTCTATAAAATTTCTCTCTCCCTTAGGCCATACACATGAGGGGCTTTTATACTCCCTCAAAGTAGTTTCAATCAGTTGGAAACAGTTGGCCACGTGCTGGGGTGGTTGAACTACTGGAGTAACCATCAACCCAGCCCGAAAATAGGGAATTTATATATTTTTTTAATGGTTTTAATGGCATACGCGGAAAAGTACATGTGGACTCGCGTATACACGCGGAAAAGTCTGGGCATACCCGCGTATGGGAATTTTAACACTGTTTTTTAATGAATTTGTTCAAGTCTGTAGGAATGGGTGCCCAAAGCCATAGAGACAATCATGAATCACCTGAGGGTGAAAAATGATGCTATAACAGATGCCCCCTAATATATGAGGTCAGAAGGGGTACATGATGGCCGAAATGTATTATGCACATAGAAAGAACTTCTCAAGGACAAGAGAGGACTTCACCAGATTTCAGCCTGCCAAAAACCAATGAAAGAAAACAGAGAGTCAACTCATGCTGAGGCTGGCATACCCATGCTCAGTCAAAATACATCATATGGAAAGTAAATAATAGATCCAACATGTATACAAGTATAGCTGAACTGAAAGTACACAATGAATCATCTGAGCATGGCCCGGAAATATAAGTCTGAATCAATGTCCAAGTATCACATATAGAAAGCTGATCAATGATGCTGAAACTGGATGTCTGATCATATAAGTAACTGAATCTCCATGTACCAAATCATAAGAGGTGGAATAAACGGTACAATCACGCAACTCGGGAGCCAACATATAGGATGCTGCTGTACTGACACTGCAACATATAAGGGTGAACGGCATCACTGGCAGAAACTGAATGGACTGTCAAAAGTGAACCGAGAAATGCTGATGCAACTCGAGGTCTTCACCGATCACTATGGCACAATTCTACACAATGGGAATAAATGAGCTGAAGTCGACCATGTGAGAAATCGTTGGATTACCGGTCAATGATGTATACCGTTAACCAATGCGAGACAACCCACCAATAATGAAAATGAGCGTCAAGGTGCCCCAGTACAATCTGACAAGTGCGAATGAATGAGTTGAAGTCGAACACTTGAAAGAATCTACCAATCAGGAGGCAATGATGAATCCTCACTGTCGATAGCGAAGAGTCTGCCACTGATGACTGCAAACCCTAAGGTACTGACAAAAAGACTCTAGACCTTATTCCCAGAGCAATGAGTCAGAGTCGATGGGAAAAGATCTGCTGGAAGGAAGGCATTAAGGTATCCCACATCAGTCCAGCGCGAGTGTAACCCGCAGGCCAAAATTTGGAAAGAATCGGACGAAGTAGAGTGATGGAACCAAAACCGAAGTACGTTTTCGACATGCACAAGATGAAGCTAGCGCACGGAAGAAACCCTTTGAACCAACCAATAATGAAAGCTGACACAGAGGCGAGAAATCCACCGATAGGGTCAAATGGAAATCAAGGTACTGCACGAATCCCAAGTGTGATAATGTATGCTGACGTCGAACACAGGGGAAACCACTCAGTCAAATACCCATAATGATGATCAAATGCTGAGCACAAGGTCACCTATCAATGATGGAAATAGGGCCAGGGTGCGGCTCTAGGTTTGCTCTCAGAGCAATGTGTCGTAGTCGATAAGAGACAAACCCACCAGCGAGAAGTCAATGGAGACCTTCTCAAACTAGCACGAGCAGAAGACCAAAAATTTTGATGTGATAGAACAAGATACTGACAAGACCGGGAAGGCCGACTGAATAATGAGTCAAGAGACACCACAGAATGGCCGACTTTGGTTAGACTTCCCTTGAACAAAAGCACGACTCGTGATGACCATGGCAGTAAAAAGTGACACTGTATAAGTCTGTTATGCAGGAGGCAAAAACAAACTCTCCATATGATTGGAAGAGATAACCAACCGGGGGAGGACTGACAAGTGAAACAAGGTAAAGGCTAAACCTAGGTCAAAACTAAAACCATCCCAAATGAAGGAAATATATAAGTGTATGTGCTTTGTTCAAGGGCGACAAACTGACACTGTACTGCCATCAAATTATGAAGTTACATCCCGTTCCCGCTCTTTTTGTTATATTTGATTTTTTTGTCTTTTTCATATAATAAGCCTGAAAAAGAATAAAAGAATGCTATGGTACAATGGATAGAACGAGTATCAAGAAACAGATGCACTAGTTCCCGGGATTGGAACGATCCTATGCTCAATGCAAAGTGGCGGAAACTGGTAAGCGATACTGAGAGGCATGTTCCATCCATGGGTAAAAGGGTGTCAAGTCGCGATAGCCAAGTGCATGCAATGGTTAACTTGTACAGATAGACAAGGTCAAAAGTTGGCTTAAACATTGAGTCCAAAATGAAGCCGGCTAAAGGCCAGGATAAACAAGTAGCCAATATGCAATGCAGTAATACAACTCAAACAACACCGGGGAGCCTCTAGGGTAATAGCCAGAAAAATGATAGTGAGGAAGAAGAAGAATGAAGCTTCAACACATAAGTCATGGCAGGACTAAAGAGGACTCCCGAGCCTACATAAAACGCAGCATGGGCAACAAGTGATAGCGAGGAACTAACTAAGAAGCCCATGTAAAAGAAGGCTCTACCACCAAGTCATGATTAAATAATCGGCGAGTGAAATGGGTGTAATACTCATGACTTGATGGGATCGACCCTATGGCAAGTGATCAGAATGGAGGCTAGTATGCAAAATGCAACGGAGAGTGGATTCCCTAACCTATATGCCAGTGAAGATCATATACCTGCCATGACGGATCAACAGTCATGGATCAAAAACGGGGAAAAATCTCAAATTCGTCAAAATGTACCTGAAAATATACCAATCTGGGCACTTCCAAGCATCCGGGTTATGCAGCTTAAGATAGATTGAAAAAATAAGCATAACAAATTTTTGTGAAAATTTTCAACTTTTTGGGCATAAATAGACAAATTACCTCATATTTGGTTCATTGTTACATTGCTGATTTGGGAAAAAGTGCTCTGGAGAAAAAAGCCTCTTTCGTCAAAACAGGAGCAACCGACCGTCAAACTTCACCGAATTTGTCAGGTAAGCTCATAAACCATCCTTGTTATTCATTTTGTCCGTTCATAAGTTAAAAATTAGGAATTTTCACCGTAGAATCACTTGCTAAAAATCACGGGTTTGCGCATACGCGGGTTTATAATGACCAAGTCGCGTATATACGCGACTGTGCACAAAGAAAGTCGCGTATGCGCAACCCAAAATGAAAAAATGCGTAGCTAATGAACGAATTATTGAAATTTTGCAGGATGACCATATCATGGAGAGAGCGTGAACACAGTGCTATTGATCAAGAAGTCATGCAGGATCGAGCATCACTAAATATTCTCCGGAATTGCGGATTGCTCAAGTTTTTCAAAATGCCAAATATGAAGAGTAATGTCTGGTTGCTCGAAATGCTTGTGAACTATTGGGAACCGGAAGAAGACTGCTTCATCATAGATCAGATGCCCATACGCATCGAAGTGGAAGATATATATTTTATTACTGGACTCTCCCGGAGGGGGGAGCCAGTAGACTTGCACGGGAAGCCTTTGGGAGGGCTAACCGTGGAAGATTACGTCCACGTGTACTGCGTAGAGGGTTCCAAGAAAGTGGGAACTCAAATTGCAATCAAAGATTTAAGAGACTTGCACATAAAAATCCTCCTTTTTACCATTGGGAGAGTAGCAGGATCAGCTTCTCTACACTAGGCATCCAGGACGCAAATGAGTATAGCAGTGGAATGCTTAACTCATGTATATGATTGGTGCACAGCTCTACTGATGAACATGAAGCAACAATTGACTTCTATCCGAAAGGCAAAGACAAAACATTTTGGATATGGTACAATTTTGATGACATTCTTCTTCGAGAAGATACCAGCATTGAGACCCAAAGTGATCTCTACCATCAGCAGCCCTAGAGATCCAAGAATTGCCCGCTGGGCAGACATGATGAAGAGATTGGGGGGAAGTGAAGTTCCCCGGACCACTTGGGATGATGAGTTCTTCCAATGGTGGAGAGAACAAATCATCGCTGTGGACGACTATCCCTATGCCGGGATGGACTTTCGTGGTGATCCAGATCTTGTCCTTCCACCAGGCGCGGCATGGGGCACAGTCGGTAAGTTTGCAATTTTTTGACTTATATAATTTTTTGGATTTTTTCAAATATGTATGAAAAAATGGAAAACAAACATGTTTTTGATTGGATTCATAATGAATTTAAAAATGATCATGATACAGATATTGGACCAGTTCGACCTGAGGGTTTCCCGTGACACAAGTGTCACCGAGGCGAAGCGGATACAGTGGATTCAGATAGGACCCTCCAAGCTGTATAGAGGAACTTGGAGGGATTAACCCACCAAGTACCTATGGCTGCAGTGGAAGATCTGCCGGAAGCCATCCAGAGACGGGTGGTAGGAGTGCCCCGAGACTGGGTACGGTTATTCCGCTGAGTTGCCACCGCGATCGTGTTCTATAGGAACACAACTTCTGGGTAGGGACCTCAGGAGTAGATAGATATGATGTATCAGATGACTGTATATTATTTGAGATTGAACATGATCGGGCATAAGCCCAAATTTTGTATGACTTATGGATCCAAATTTTGTATAGTTTTTTGAACACTCTGATGATATATATACAGCGATGTTTGATGTGATGTGACAAATGTATCAAAATGTATGATGTTTTTTATGATTAAATTTTATTGTATGGAATGATTAATGTGCCAATCAATTGCTTGATTAGCTAATGAGTCTGCCAACCAATTGTCAGCTCAAGGAATCTGAATCAAAGTTAAAAATTGAAATGATCTTTGTAACAAACGTACCCTCAAGAACAACCGGAGTAAAAATGGATCTCGAACCCGATAAGTATTGTTCAACTGTGACACCACCAGCTGAGAGTCCAAGAAAACTACCAACGAATCAACACCCAAAGATATTGCCTCCGAGAGTAGATAAACAACTGCAGTGTATTCTGCTATGTTATTGGAAGTAAGACCAATGTAGACCCCTCTTGATACTAACAGCTGACCGAATGGATAATGAAGCACCCAAGCCGCGGAAGCTAAGTTCCAGGTGTGTCTACTAGCACCATCGGCGAAACCAAAATGACTCATGACATCCGACACAACCTGCCAAAGTAGATCAAAAACATCACCAACCCATCAAAGATCGAAAAACAACCAGATATGTACAAAGCAAAACTACTATATACAAAAGCAACATGCCAGGCCGAAGCCTAGGCATAATACTTTTTCAAATAGAGCCCATTTCTGGGCTCCGGCAACTCGTTTCCTTCAAAATCAACCAAGGTATATGCTCCTTTTTTAAGGACTTTTTTAACAATGAAGGGGCCATACCACATAGACTTAAACTTTCCTGCCCCCAGGGCATCTTTTTCTTGGGCATAGACCAAAACAAGGTCACCTTCCGAAAAAACCCTAGGCTTGACCGCCTTATCGTACTGAACTTTAACTCGGTTTTTATGCGCTTCATTCATCGTGGCGGCATCCCGACACTGCTCATCGAGATGTTCCAGATGAAGGAGCCGTTCTTCAAGACTAGAAGTGTCAGGAAGAAGTTCAACAGCTAATTTAAGAGAAGGAATCTCGCATTCAATGGGAAATACGGATTCCAACCCGTGCACTAGCTGAAACGGAGTAAAGCCAGTTGCAGTTTTCACTGACGTCCTATATGCCCAAAGTGTAGGATATAGCATAATATGCCAGTTGGATCTAGCTTTATCAATTTTCCTTTGAAGAATTGTCTTCAAGGATTTATTCACGGCTTCCACTTGCCCATTGGCTTGAGGATAATACGGAGATGAATGCTCCTACCGGAAACCCAATTTGAGAGCCAACTCAGCCATCATGCTATTCTGAAAATGATTGCCATGATCAGTGACAATCTCTCTAGGAATACCAAAACGAGCAATAACCTGGTTGAAAATAAAAAGAGCTGCAGTCTCACCATCATTCCCAAAAGTAGGCATAGCCTCGACCCACTTTGTAAAGTAGTCTACTGCTACAATAATGTACTTGTGACCTTTAGCCAAAGGCGGGTTACAAGTAGTATAATCAATACCCCACTTTGTAAAGGGACCGACAGTAATGACTGGAAAAAGCGGAGCTGGATGAGCGCGCATTTTTCGAGTATAAACTTGACATGGATGACACTTTTTGACCGACTCCATACAATCCTTGAAAATCGAAGGCCAAAAGTACCCAGCACGCAAGATCTTTTGGGCTGTAGCAAGCCCAGATAAATGACCACCACAAGCTCCACTATGGCAATCATTCAGCACAGCCTCAGCTTCTTCGAGAGTTAAGCAACGTCTTAGGATTGAATCAACCCCTCGACGGTATAAAGCATCACCAATAATCAAGTAATTCTTAGCCAAGTGACGCAACTTACGGCGCTCATCTTTCGAAAAAGTAGAGGGAAACTTCGCAGTCTGAAGATACACAATTATATCTCCATACCAAGGATCCTGTGGAGAGATAAGAAACAAATGTTCATCCGGGAAGGATTCATCATAGATCATTTCTTCCCCACGGGGAAACTCGGAGATCAATTCTGCGAAAACCAATGATTTCTTGGACTTGGTAGACATAAACTCAAGATCAAATTCCTGCAAAATCACAATCCATCTATTGTATTTTCCCCCAATCACTCGCCTACTGAGGACAAACTGAAATGGATTGGCTGCTGCCAAAACATAAGTTTTTCGTAGAATAATGTAATGCCGGAGTCGCTGCATAGCATGAACAGCTGCTAAAGCTAACTTTTCTATCGGAGTGTACCGGAGTTCAGGTCCTACCAATCCTTGACTAAGATAGTAAATAACATGCTCTGCAAGAGCATCATCTTCCTGAACCAGAACCATACCAATAGTAGATTCTGCTGCTGCAAGATACAAAAGGAAATCCCTGCTATAATCAGGTGGACTCAATAAAGGAGCAGAGGTCAATGCTTTTTTCAAAGCATCGAATGAGTGTTGAGCGAAGTCATCCCAAAGAAATGGAACACCCTTCTTTAACAATATCATAAATCCCTTGGTAACTTCAGCATAATTTACGATAAATCTCCAAAGAAAATTAGACTTTCCTTGTAGACTTTGAAGCTGACGAATAGAGGACGGGGGAGGCAACCGAAGTATTGCCTCAACCTTGAAGGGATCTACCCTAATCCCTTCCCTAGACACAATGAATCCCAATAACCGACCGGATGTAACCGCGAAAACGCACTTGTTCGGATTCAACCTAATCTTATAGAAACGACACCGTTCAAATATTTGACGGAGGTGAGCAGGATGATCCATCCTCTTTCGAGAATGAGTAGCTAAATCATCCAAATACGCCTCGATAATATTTTTGATGTCGTGGAAGGCATATGACATGGCCCGCTGAAACGTAGCCCCAACATTTTTAAGACCAAAAGGCATCTTCTTGTATGCAAAAGTACCCTAGGGACAAATAAAGGCAGTCTTATGCTGATCTTCAGGATGGATAGTAATCTGATTATATCCGGAGAAACCGTCCATGAAGGAGAAAATCTCATTACCGGCACACTCGTCAATGATCTGATCGATAAATGGTGTGGGGTAATTATCTTTAGGACACGCTTTATTTAGGTCTCTGAAATCGATGCACACTCGAATCGTTCCTTGCTTTTTATCTACGGGAACGGGTTTTGAAACCCATTCAGTCAGAGGAACAGGGAAAATGAATCCCGCCTTAAGTAGCTTTTCAACTACAGCTTTGATGGCTGCTGCCTTCCTAGGATTGACCGGACGAATTTTTTGCCTCACCGGCTTAGCATTTTCATACGTCTTGATCTCATGCTGGACAATAGATGGGTCTATTCCAGGCATTTCCTCATAAGACCAAGCGAATACATCCCTATACTCTTTAAAGAGCTCGGTGTAAAAGAGATCGGTGTAAATACGAATCTCTTCAGGGTCTTCACGGGAACATTCGGCTCAGGCAGACATTCTCAATAATATTGGGATCCTGGAAATGTTCACGGGATAGTAGGAGAAATCACGGCCATGTTCCCTTCGGCATAAACTTTGTGTTGGTGCCAAAGGAGTTCGAGGACTAGGCAAACGGGACCGAGGAGACTGAGGACTTGGAAAACTTGTCTCAACTTCGCTCAAATCAGGTAAAAAGTAAGACCGATGATGCAAATCATCCCACGGTCTATCTATACCAGTCATAGCTTCCAGGATGGCCTCTTCAGATGGAAGGGTGGTATCAAGGCAATCCTGGGAAGAAGAAGAACTAAGTGTCCAAGCCGGAGCCACATCTCCATCCAACTCTTCTGGTGAAAGAGGAGTTGGGATGGATTCTACAGAGTCAACAATAGACTGATAAGCAATCTCAGCTGCAGACATCAGAAATTCCATTCCACCCACTTGACCTTCCGCTAATGTGGCGGTAGGGGAAGGCAAGGTTATTAGCCCATCAATATTTTACATGTTGGTGATGACTATATCTACAGCTGAGTTTTCTAGAAACTGATTTCCTTATGTCAATATGTCATCCAGAAAACCCTCCCAAAACTTTTTTCGCCCTTCTACCTATTCAGTCCCAATATGCACAAAGATGGATATTGTCTTTGAAAAGCTTAAGGTAATGATATTAGGCTAGTTATGAAGGCCAGGGGTTTTGTTTTGTTTTGGATGGTTGAGCATGAAATGTTACTTGAGGGGAAAGTCCTAAGTGTAAAAAGTTTCAAAAGTGAGAAGTTGCAAGAAAATAGAACAGTTTTGGCAGATAGATAGATATAACGCTGGTTTTTAGTCCATTGGGCTATGGAGTCATATATGGGCTTTAATTGAGCAACAACATCAAGAGTGATCCAAGGGGAAAGTCATCTATACCACAATATTGTTGAGTTTAAAATGATGGAATGGAAACATTAAAGTGTTGGAGGGGTGGAAACTGATAATAATTTCTCAGAGGATTTATAGTCAGTCCAAACAAGAAAAGCCTCTTAAGTAACTGTTTAAAACCAACCAAGGACAGGGCTAACCATAGACTTCTTGGGAAAGTTCTTATTAAAGCAGCTTAATTGACAAACAATCCAGTAATCCACATAATTACCTTCAGAAAGTATGAAAACATATAAGAGAAACGAAGTGTAACTTAAGATCAGATAAAGTACTTTTAAACCTAGTCTACTTTCAGTCAACACCAAGGGAAACTTTCAGAATCTGCCTTTGGAGAAAAAGATCTAGGAATCAGGGCAAACCATATCTTCTCTAGTCTAACTTTAATAGCAAATAATGGAAATAACATTCAAGAACAATGTTTGAGCAAACAGAAGGACGAGGGAACGCCAACATTCCTAACTGTTTAAATCGTATTGAATCATTCTTAAATAAACAAATTTGAAGAAAACATCAAGATAAAGATTTCTCAGCCAGAGAAGGTTACTGATATACAGTAGGTCCTAACCCTGTTTATACTGTTCTTTACAGCAGAATATGAACAATATGGCATACATAGAAGGAAAAACAATTAACAAAGAAAGAGGCACTTCACCAGTAATATAGACCAAGATCCCAAGAAACAGCTTGTCAAACCAGTTACAGTCTTCAAGTCCAATGTTTCAGTTCATCAATCATCTTCACTATTCAGCCTAACTACTCTATCACAAACAGAGCTTCAAGGGCCAGTGAACACTATGTACAAATATAAGTCTCCAGCTCAAGTGTATTTCAAAGTTCTGCAATCAACAATTTCTCATCTTCTTCTGAGGTATTTATAGAAGAATGAGGAGGTGATCTGAGAAAAGATCTCTCAGGATAATTAATACAGGTTCAAGACTTCTCGGCCTTTTGAGGGGCTCGAGGGAGAAATTTACAGGTGGATCACTGTATTAACTTTTTACAATAAATATCAAAGCTCAGTGTGAACTTTATTTGACTTTGAGGCTCTGTACGCTGTGTGGAGTAACTCCTTAGCTGCGCTGGAGGCGAATATCAAATTTTCTTCAATAACTTTGGCCTCTGTTTGAATGCTTTGAGGCAACAGGTGGCTCGGTGGTAGCTGAGGAATCAATTTGCCTCAGATGGGGTGGTGGAGGCTTTCTGTCTGATAAAACACTTTAGGTTTTCTTTTAAACTGTGTTTTAGATTGGGGATTAGGCTTTTGATAACTGTCTTAGCCGTAATCCCTATAAAAATTGTCTTCGATCTTCATCTGTTGGGCTTTGTCTTCAAAAACTGATACTCTTTAACTGTTCTCTCGAATAAAACAGTGTCTTGTCGATGTGCAGGGCCGCGCAGGGCTCTTTAGGTTATCAATGCTCATGAAACATTGATAAATCATTTGATACAGAGCCCGTGAATGGTTCTTTTAGATAGCTCGAAGGCACAGGAAACGTCTTTCCCAACCCTCGGCTTTCCTTCATTCTATAATGGAGAACCATTAAAACACCTGCAAAACACAAAAACAGTTAAGAAATCCTGCGGGAATAGGTTTAAACTGCTTTGGGTGGCGGGGGAGGAGCGTAGCCGTCGGATAAAAATATCTAACGGTGTAGATCGGTGCAGAACAGGTAAAGGAGAGCGGGGAGAAGAAATAAGGCAGGGTGGTTTTGGACTGTCCGATCTGGACACGTGGACGGTCCAGATCTAATCGGAGGAGCGCAATCGGGGGGGAGCGAGTAAATGGAGCGATTGAATCACGCGACGCGATTATGCGCGGACCGTTGATCTAAAACTCAGATCAACGGTGGGAATTGAATCGGGGTAATCGCAATCGGAGGTGGCAGGTAGGTGCATGCGATTGCGCAGTCGGGGAAAGTTGCGATGCGATGATCGGGGGATAGGAGCGATTAAGCGATAGCCGTTGATCTGGGGGAGGAATGAACGGCTGCGATGGAATCGGAGAGGTAGTAGAGAAGGATGATGGGAGAGGAGCGGGATGAAACCGAACCGTTGGATCTGGCGGGACGGACGGCTCAGATTGGATCGGGGGATCACAATCGCAATACGCAGAAGGAGGGTGCGATTGATGTTGAGAATGCAGCAAGATGATGGAGCTTAGTGAAGTGAAGTCGCCTTCACTAAGTGGGCCCGCAGGCAAATTCTGGCGCAAAGTCTATTTTTAGACTATGTCTATTTTTAGACATACGGAGCATAATTTGGGAATTCTACTTGGAGATTCTTGATGGATGCGACATGTCGGTAAAAATAGATGAGACACTATTTTTTAGGACCCAGGCTATTTTTAGACTGATCTCCTAAAAATATGGAAGTCAAATATTATTTACCCTTAATAATATTTTGACTATAAACAGCAGTTTACTCTCTTGGCGCACTTCAGTTTGAGTCATGGAGGTGGCTCATGCAACTGACACAAGGAATCACGTGGTTCCTAGGGTTTGATGGCATCTTGCATGGTTGGCTTCAGTTAGACTTCAGTGGCAGAAGTTTTGGAGGAGTTAACGGGACAAATAGTGGAGTTGTGTTCTATTTATTTCGGTTGAACTAGTTGAGATTAGTTAACTAGCTAATCAATTAGATATGAGTGGAGTAAATTAAATAATATTTAATTTACTAAATATTAACTCATTAGTCAACTCAAGAACACTTCAGTTCACTACAGTGCATGATCAGTTCAGTGAAGACCAGTGAAAGAGATAGATGAAAGGGTAGAGTTAGCTATCGGTTGTAACTATACTGTTGCTATTTGCAACACATAGATAGGTGGAGTAAGCTATGAGTATTGCAAAGTTTAGGCTGGTGGTTTATCTATATAAAGGGCCATCCCTTAGCTTTGAAATGCTTGATCAAGGTTGGCTATCAAGTGGCTAAGGATTGGAGCAAGTGATTTGCTAGATCTAGCTTGATAGTGTGTAGCATGGGGAGGTAGGTCATGAGAGCTTGTGAGGAGTATTGTACTTGTATAGTTACATGATTTCTCCATTATAATATACACAATAGCTGCGGGGTTTTCAGCTATAGGCTTTCCCCATACATACTGAGTTAATGTGTGATTGATTTGATGTGAGATTGCTTCTATTATTTCCGCATGTGACAATTAATTGTAGAAGAAGGTTATGTGTTATGCATGCAATTAGAAATTGATGTATGATCGGGTTAATCTTCATTGAATAAGTGATTTATTCAGCTAATTTCTACATGGTATCGGAGCGAAGTTAATTGTCGAAGTCTATTACGGTGATTGCAAACTTATTTCCTCGGACAGAGTCTGCATGCGGGCCAGGTAGCCTCGGGAATATTCATCCTTCTTTGTAAGGTGAAAGATCTGGTGAATGCCCTTTGCAGTCAATCTCTGATTTGGAAATAATTTGTTTTCAAGTATAGATCGGAAGCGATAGAGCTTGGAGCTTGGAATTCGAATTTTGCAGAAGGTTGTTCTTCTTGGTGCCGGTGTTGAAAGATGTCTTCTTTCAATGGTTTGCGACTCGAATATGCTCTTGAAGGCAGTTAGAACTATGTTGCATGGAAAGATCGAATGGAAGCAGTGTTAGAAGATAATGGTCTGAAGGAGTTCGTGGATGCGGATGTCCCAAAGCCCACTGATGCAGCTTTGGTCGATGCATGGCAAAAGAAGATTGCGAAATGTCGAAGGATCCTGTTGGAGGGCGTCAAGGATCATATTGTATCCAGCCTTCATGGAAAGGCTACTCCATATTTAATGTGGAAAGCTTTGACGGATCTATTCCAGAGTAAGAGTGACCAAAGGAAGCTGGCGCTCAAAGATAAGCTCAGGAACATCAAGATGGAGAAGGGGGACAGCATCGCCAAATACCTCACGAAGTTCACTCAGTGCAGAGATGAGCGGGGAAGTGTGGGGGTGGCTGTCAAAGTTTCACTGATTGCATGCTTAGTTTCAAGTATGCTGGGATCGGTGTGGTTCTTGGACAGCGGTACGTCATTTCATATGACGGGAGATCGGGAGTTGTTCTCAGATCTGGAGGACAAGGATTTGGGTGTGCACATCGAGATGGGCGATGACGATAGATACAATGCGACTAGTATCGGTACCGTATCCTTTCAGAGGGAGTCTGGTAAACCCTTTGTACTAAAGGATGTCATGCATGTACCCGGATTGAAGAAGAACCTGATTTCAGTAGCTATGTTGGAGGATAAGGGTTATGATGTGGTCTTCAGCGAAGGAAAAGCCTTCCTGCGCAGTAAGACTACAGGAGAGACCCGGAAGATAGGGGTTCGAACTCAGAACCTTTATCAGTTGCAGGTAGATGACTGCGCAGCTATGGCATGCAAGGCGGGAGAAGTGGTGAGCCGGGATGATGAGGGCGAACTATGGCACAGGAGATTGGGCCATCTTCACCATGGAACTTTGAAGATTCTGCAGCAGATTTCTACTGGACTTCCTAAGGGCACCCTTGCGCAGTCAGATCAGTGCAAGGGGTGTACTTTAGGGAAGTATGTGAAAGCCACCTTTCACGAGGAGGATAGTCGCGCCACGACGATCCTTGAGAGAGTTCACACAGACGTGTGTGGTCCTTTCTCAGTTGCTTCGACAGCAAAGCACAATTATTATGTGATCTTTGTTGATGATTTCTCTCGAAAGTGCTGGATCTTCTTCATGCAGAAGAAGAGCGATACATTCGCGAAGTTCTGTGAGTTTAAAGCACTGGTCGAGAAGGAGTCGGGGAAGAAGGTGATTGCTCTAAGGAGTGATAACGGTGGTGAATTCATCTCGGCTGAATTCAAGGAGTTCCGCAGCGCAGAAGGGATTCGGAGAGAGCTCATCGCACCCCATAACCCACAGCAGAACGGGGTGGCTGAGCGGAAGAACAGAACGATCGTGGGTGCTGCACGGGCGATGTTGCATGATCGGGGCCTACCCCTTCACTTGTGGGCTGAGGCATGCAATACAACAGTGTATGTGCAGAACCGTTGTCCTCACAAGGTTCTTGGCATGAGTACACCGGAGGAGGCTTATTCTGGCAAGAGGCCTGATATTTCCCATTTGCGGATTTTTGGTTCTCCTGTCTACATGCATGTGACGAAGGATGCAAGAAGGAAGGTGGATCCAACTGCTGAGGTTGGAATATTTTTGGGGTACACTGATACACCTCACAACTATAGGGTGTATTTGTCAGACAGTCGAAAGACTGTTGTGCGACGGGATATAAAATTTCAGGAGGAGAAAGCCATGCGGTGTTCGCTTGAGAGGGAGCTACACTTGCATGCAGATGAGGAGCTGTTAGTTCCTAAGGAGGAGCTTCCGGATGTGGATCAGCCACAAGAGGAGGTTCAGGAGGTGGAAGAAACCACCGAGGCAGCGCCAACCATCAGAGGGCGCATGCGCACTACAGAAGCTGAGCGACTGGCTCGGGATGCAGAGAAGGTTGTAGGACCACCTACAGCACAGCGCAGACAGAGACAGTCACCGGATCGGTACACTGGATACATGGCTCTTATGAGTCAATGTGTGGTGACAGAGCCATCCTCTTTTGAGGAAGCTGTGGAGGAACCCGCATGGGTTGATGCCATGATCGAAGAATATGATTCGATCATCGGGAACAGTGCATGGGAGATTGTCCCAAGACCGGTTGGGAAATCAGTTGTAGGTTCGCGATGGATCTACAAGGTGAAGCAGGCGGCTGACGGGAGTGTGGAGAAGTACAAGGCGAGATTTGTCGCCCGTGGCTTCTCACAGATCGAGGGGATTGACTATGAGGAGACTTTTGCACCTGTCGCAAGGTACTCTTCCATACGGACGATCCTTGCTCTCTCGGCGCAGATGGGGTGGCACATTCATCAGATGGATGTGAAGACTGCGTTCCTCAATGGAGTTATTGAGGAAGAGGTGTACATAGAGCAGCCTGAAGGTTTTGAGATCTTCAGCAGTGAGTCGCATGTGTGCCGACTCAAGAGAGCACTGTATGGGCTAAAGCAAGCACCTCGTGCTTGGTACACTCGGATAGACGGCTACTTCACCGGGCTTGGATTCTCCAAGAGTGAGGCGGATCCAAACCTGTACCAGATTGTGGTGGAGGGGAAGCTGTTGATCATCGTACTGTATGTAGATGATCTGATTTTGACTGGCGACGAGCAGTTGATACTTTCATGCAAGGAGGATCTTGCACGAGAGTTTGAGATGAAGGACCTGGGCATCCTTCATTATTTCATGGGATTGGAGATTTGGCAGCGCAGTGGAGGACTGTTTGTTTCTCAGGGCAAGTATGCCCGGGAGATTCTGGAGAGGTTCAACATGCAAGGCTGCAAGCCTGTTGATACCCCTCTTCCTGGAGGTTGGAGGAAGGGAGATGCTACTTCGGAGGAGGTAGTGGATGCCACTGTCTGTCGACAGTTGGTGGGGTCGTTGATGTATCTGGTCAATACTCGACCCGATATATGCTATGCAGTTAACCAGCTTTCGCAAGCTATGGTTAAGCCTACCAAGCTCTTTTTGGAAGGCGGGCAAGCATGTATTGCGCTATATCAGAGGCACATCGGGATATGGTCTATGGTACAGACAGGAGGATGGAGTGAAGCTTTGGTTTCAGTGCGAATGGGCGGTCAGCCCAGACAGGAGGCACTCTGGAGAGTTTCGGCATTGGGTCGGCGTTTCACAGTACGGCGGGAAACGGTCCAAGTGGCACTCGGTTCAGCGGTAGTACATGACGACAAGTTTAGGCACACATCTGAGGCTATTTGAATGAGGAAGATCCCTCGCGAGTTTGTTCGAGTTGCATTTGGAGCCTACATTGATCTCTTGTGATAACCGAGCGCATCAAGCTCTCGGCTAATCCGATTTTTCATGATAAGGTCCAAACATATAGACATCGGAACCATCATCGGAGATTGTGTTGACGAGAGAATCATGTTTCATATGTTCCACAGGAGATCGGGATGCGGCATCCTGGCGCGAGGCGCTCACCGGACGGTTGAATTCCACGAAAGGAGCGAGGATAGGGATTGGATAATCCTTATCTTGTTGAGAGGGAGTGTTGAGATTGCAACAAGATGATGAGCTTAGTGGAAAGAAGTCGCCTTCACTAAGTGGGCCCGCAGGCTATTTTCGGCGCAAAGTCTATTTTTAGACTATGTCTATTTTACCAGACATCACAGACATATTTTAGAATTCTACTTGGAGATTCTTGATGGATGCGTTGTATCGGTAAAAATAGATGGAACCCTATTTTTACAGGACCCTAAGGCTATTTTTAGTGGTGATCTCCTAAAAGCATGAGTCAAATATTATTTACCCTTAATAATATTGCATTATAATGAGTTTACTCTCTTGGCGCACTTGAGTTTGAGTGATGGTGGCTCATCTGGCGACACAAGGAATCACGTGGTTCTAGGTTTGAAGGCATCTTACCTTGGATTTGCTTGATTAGACTTCATTAGCGAAGTTTAAGAGGAGTTAGCAAGGACAAAAGAAGGAGTTGTGTTATTTTATTTATTTCGGTTGAACTAGTTGAGATTAGTTAACTATTAATGATTAGATATGAGTGGTCTGAATTAAATAATATTTAATTTACTAAATATTAACTCATTAGTCAACTCAAGAACACTTCAGTTCACTACAGTGCATGATCAGTTCAGTGGAGACCGGTGAAAGAGATAGATGAAAGGGTAGAGTTAGCTATCAGTTGTAACTATACTGTTGCTATTTGCAACACATAGATAGGTGGAGTAAGCTATGAGTATTGCAAAGTTTAGGCTGGTGGTTTATCTATATAAAGAGGCCATCCCATAGCTTTGAAATACGCAATCAAGGTTGGCTATCAAGTGGCTAAGGATTGGAGCAAGTGATTTGCTAGATCTGGCTTGATAGTGTGTAGCATGGGAGGTAGTGCATGAGAGCTTGTGAAGAGTTTTTGTACTATGATTGTTACATGATTTCTCCATTATAATATACACAATAGCTGGGGGGTTTTCAGCTATAAGCTTTCCCCATACATACTGAGTTAATGTGTGATTGATTTGATGTGCAATTGCTTCTATATTATTTCCGCATGTGACAATTAATTGTAGAAGAAGGTTATGTGTTATGCATGCAATTCGAAATTGATGTATGATCGGGTTAATCTTCATTGAATAAGTGATTTATTCAACTAATTTCTACAATTGAAAGTTCCGATTGCGATTGGAGCGGGTGTGCGATGGCCGTCGGATCGGCTGGGAGATGGATGGTTGTGATTAAATCGGGAGGTGACACGATCGGGGATCGGAAGGCAAGACTTGCGATTGCGATCGGGAGGGGAAATGCGATTGAGCGCTGGCCGTCAGATCGCGGGAAGGATGAACGGTCGGGATGTAATCGGGGATCGCAATCGGAGGTCGGAGAAGAAGGCTTGCGATCAATCGGGGGTTACAACATGAGTGTTGCGATTGCGATCGGGCAGGGGGCTACGATTAGCGCTCCACCATCGGATCGGGACCATAGATCGACGGTGTAAAACATATCGCGGGACTTAACGTTATAAAAAATCGCATCGGGGTTTTTTGATATTTACAAAGGAAAATTCACCCGCCCGACCTTTCGATTGCGATTAGCGCTCGGGACTTAAGCGCTTGGTCCCAGCGCACGGGCATGTGGGGGAAGTGGTTTAGGACTTAGCCCAAAGGGGCTTAAGTCCATGGTCATAATACTTGTATTTTTATGAAAAATTTCAAGGTTTTTAAATGGATTTGGGGGTTTCAGCACAGCTCAAAAAGAAGTTTCAAACCATGTCAGGAGGATTTTCATGAATGGAAGGAGAAAATTATGAAAAGTAGAGGAGTAATATGGAGAAAAAGGGGGAGAAAATGAAGGTTAGCTATGAGTGGGAGAAAAGGAAAAAATGATGGTTTCTTCAGCAGTTTCTTACATG